>MU667609.1:10241-66097 GCA_026770625.1 Nicotiana glauca
CCAAAACCCGATTACCCATTCCCCCACGAACTCAAATATATAATTTGTTTTGAAATCGGACCTCAAATTCAGGTCCGAATCCCCAATTTTTGAAAAACCTAGGTTCTTCCCAAAACACCCAATTTCCCCCATGAAAATCTTTGATTTTAGGTTGAAATCATATTAAAAGATGTAAAAGATTAAAAGAAATGAGTAAAAACTAACTTACAATTAATTTAGAAGAAGGTTTGTTCTTGGAAAATTGCCCAAAGGAGTTGTGTTTTGAGAATGGTGTGAAAAATAACTTAAAATCGATTAAGTATAGAAAATTACAGGTCTCTGATATGGGAAATGCGAACCCCAACCCTCAGATGCGGGAATTGCAAAGTGAAGTTCGCATTTGCGAACACTGAACAAAATGAGGGGCTTCGCATTTGTGACAGACCCTGTTCCGCATTTGCGAACCATGTGGTCGCATTTACGATCAACTGCAAAGATTTTCCTTTCTCGCATTTGCGAGACATGCTTCGCAAATGCGAAAACTGCAGAGCAGGCATACCAGATTATTTTCAAAGTTCAAAAATGCACCCATGGCCTATCCAAAACTCACCCAAGCCCTCGAGGCTCCAAATCAAATATGCACACAACCTCAAAAATATCCTATGGACTTATTCGCGCGATCAAATCGCCAAAATAACATCATATACATCGAATTAAACCTCAAAATCCAAAAATTATTTCAAACCTCATAAAACATCAAATTTTCCAATTTAGGTCTGAATCGCGTCAAATGACGTCCGTTTTCAACCAAATTTAACAGGAATGACTTAAAGCATATATAAGACTTGTACTGGGTGCCGGAACCAAAATACATGCACGATACCAACACGCTCTAATCAAATATCATTTAAATTTTTCCTTCACAATTATAGAAAATCAATATTTCTTAAAAATTCATTTCTCGGGCTCGAGACATCGGAATTCGATTCTGGACATGCGCCCGAGTCCCATATTTTCCTACGGACCCTCTGGGATCGTTAAATCATAGGTCCTGGTCCGTTTACCCAAAATGTTGACCAAAGTCAAATTTATTCATTTTAACATCAAAATTTAGCATTTTCATAGAATTTCACATTTAAGCTTTCCGGCTATGCACCCGAACTGTGCACGCAAATCGAGGCAACTCTAAATGAGGTTTTCAAGGCCTCGGAGACATAGAATTCAATTAAAATAGGTGATGACCCTTTGGGTCGTCATATTCTCCACCTCTTAAACAATTGTTCGTCCTCGAACGGACAGAAGAAGGAAGTACCTGAGTCGGGAAAAATATGAGGATAACGGCTCCGCATATCGGACTCAGACTCCCAGGTCGATGCCTCAGGAGGCTGACCTCTCCACTGAACACGAACAGTAGGGAAACTCTTGGATCTCAACTGACGAACCTGCCAGTCTAGAATAGCTACCGGCTCCTCCTCATAAGAGAAGTACTTGTCCAAATGGACAGTGCTGAAATCTAACACGTGGGCTGGATCATCGTGATACCTCTGAAGCATGGACACATGAAACACTGGATGTACGGCTGATAATCTTGGCGGCAAAGCAAGTCTATAAGCCACCTCTCCCACTCGGTCAAGAATCTCAAACGGACCAATGAACCTATGGCTAAGCTTGCCCTTCTTCCCAAATCTCATCACGCCTTTCATAGGCGACACTCAGAGCAATACCCGCTCACCAACCATAAAAGCCACATTTCGAACCTTGCGGTCTGCATAGCTCTTTTTCCTGGACTGAGATGAACGAAGCCTATCCTGAATGATCCTGACCTATTCCAAAGCCTCCTGAACCAGATCTGTAACCAACAACCGAGCCTCTCCCTGCTCAAACCATCCAATCGGAGACCGACACCGCCTGCCATATAAGGCCTCATAAGGAGCCATCTGGATGATCGACTGGTAGTTATTATTGGAGGCAAACTACACTAAAGGAAAGAATTGATCCCACGAACCTCCAAAGTCAATAACACAAGCTCGGAGCATATCCTCCAAAATCTGAATAGTCCGCTCAGACTGACCGTCTGTCTAGGGATGAAATGTTGTGCTCAACTCAACCCGTGTACCCAACTCTCGCTGAACTGCTCTCCAGAAGTGTGAGGTAAACTGCGTACCCTGGTCCAAAATGATAGATACGGGCACACCATGAAGGCGAACAATCTCCCAAATATAGATCTCATCCAACCTCTCAGAAGAATAGGAGACTACCACAGGAATGAAATGTGCTGACTTGGTCAGCCTATCAACAATGACCCATACTGCGTCTAACTTCTTCCGAGTCAGCGGAAGTCCAGTAACAAAATCCATAGTAATCCTATCCCACTGTCACTCGGGAAGCTCAATCCTCTGAAATACACCACCAGGCCTCTAATGCCCATACTTAACCTGCTGATAATTCAAACAAAGAGCCACATATGCTATGATATCCTTCTTCATTCTACGCCATCAATAATGTTGCTGCAAATCCTGATACATCTTTGCGGCGCCCAGATGAATAGAGCACCGGGATCTATGGGCCTCCTCCAAAATCAACTCTCGGAGCCCATCCACATTAGTTATACATACTCGACCCTTCAATCTCAAAACTCCATGATCATCTAAGGTAACATGCCTGGCACCTCCATGCTGCACCGTGTCTCTAAGGACACACAAATGGGGATCATCATACTGCCGATCATGGATACGCTCAAATAATGAAGAACGAGCGACCGTGCAAGCTAACACACGATTGGGCTTAGAAACCTCCAGCTTCACGAACTGATTGGCTAAGGCCTGAACATCCAAAGCAAGTGGCCTCTCACCTACCGAAATATAAGCAAGACTGTCCATACTAGCTGACTTCCTACTCAATGCATCGGCCATCTCATTGGCCTTCCCCGGATGATATAGAATGGTGATATCATAATTCTTCAACAACTCCATCCACCTCCTCTGTCTCAAATTCAACTGCTTTTGCTTAAAAAATATTGAAGACTCTTGTGATCCGTGAACACTTCACATGCCATGCCATATAGATAATGCCTCCAAATCTTCAATGCATGAACTATGGCTGCCAACTCCAAATCATGAACCAGATAGTTCTTCTCATAAATCTTCAACTGCCTCGAAGCATAGGCAATAACTTAGCCATCGTGCATCAACACTACTCTACACCCAACACGGGAAACATCACAATAGACTGTATAAGGCCTTGAACCTGTGGGCAAAACCAACACCGATTCCGTAGTCAGAGCTGTCTTGAGCTTCTGAAAGCTTGCCTCACACTCATCCGACCATCTGAACTGGGCACCCTTCTGGGTCAATCTGGTCATCGGGGCTGCAATAGATGAAAACCCCTCCACAAACCGTCGGTAGTAGCCTGACAACCCCAAGAAACTCCGAATCTCTGTAGCTGACGTTGGTCTAGGCCAGTTCTTGACTTCCTCGATCTTCTTTGGGTCCACCTGAATACCCTCTACTAATACAACATGACCCAGAAATGCAACTAAACCCAAACAAAATTCAGACTTCGAGAACATGGCATATAACCGACTATCCCTCAGAGTCTGAAGAACCACTCTAAGGTGCTGCTCGTGCTCCTCCTGGCTGCCGGAGTATATCAATATATCATCAATGAAAACTATCACAAATGAGTCCAAATAAGGCCCGAACACTCGGTTTATCAAGTCCATGAAAGTTACTGGGGCATTTGTCAACCCGAATGACATGACCAAAAACTCATAATGCCCGTACCAAGTGTAGAAAGTTATCTTAGGGACATCGGATGCCCTAATCCTCAACTGATGGTAACCAGATCGCAAGTCAATCTTGGAAAATACCCTGGCACCCCGAAGTTGGTCGAGCAAATCATCAATCCTCGGCAGCGGATACTTATTCTTGATTGTTACCTTGTTCAATCGCCGATAATCAATACACATTCTCATTGACCCATCCTTCTTCTTGAAAAATAACACTGGCGCACCCCAAGGTGAAACACTAGGTCAAATGAAACCCTTCTCAAGCAAATCCTGCAACTGTTCCTTTAACTCCTTCAACTCCGGCAGGGCCTTACGATATGGCGGAATAAAAATAGGCTGAGTGCCTGGAACCAGATCAATGCAGAAGTCGATATCCTTGTTGGGTGACATACCCGGCACGTCTAAAGGAAAAACATCAGGGAACTCGCAAACAACAGGCACAGAATCAATAGAGGGAACCTCAGCACTAGAATCACGAACATAGGCTAAATAGGCCAAACGCCTCTTCTCGACCATACACCGAGCCTTCACATACCATATAGCACAGCGGGTAGAATGACCAGGAGTCCCTCTCCACTCTAAACGAGGCATATTCGATAAAGCTAAGGTTACAGTCTTGGCATGACAGTCCAAGATAGCGTAATAGGGTGATAACCAGTCCATCCCCAATATAATGTCGAAGTCAACTATGTCTAAAAGCAAAAAATCTACACGAGTCTCCAGACCCGCAACCACCATAACACAAGAACGATGGACTCGATCAACCACAATAGAGTCACCCACCAGTGTAGACACATAAATAGAAATACCCAATGCATTACTAGGCATGATCAAATACGGGGCAAAATAAGATGACACATATGAATATGTAGACCCCGGATCAAACAACACTGAAGCATCTCTATCACAAACCAGAACCATACCTGTAATAACCGCATCTGAAGCCTATGCCTCGGGCCTAGCCTGAAGAGCATAACATCGGGGCTGGGCTCTACCCCTCTGATCTACCTCTCTGGGTCATCCTGCTGCTGGCTGGCCTCCACCTCTAGTGGTCTGAGCTCCACTTCTATGACCTCTACCTCTACCTCTAGCACCTCTACCCCCACATCTAGCTGGCTGGGCAGGCTGTGGAACACCTTGTACCTGAACCATGGCACGAGAACTCTGATGTAGAGAGCCACCTGGCGCGCGAGGGCAATACCTGGCAATTTGCCTCGTGTCGCCATAAGTAAAACAAGCCCTCGGCTGCTGGGGCTGACGACCCTGGAAACTCTGAAACGGTGGTGCACTAATAGGTGTTGGTGGTGCACTGAAGGACTACTGATCGGAATACTACGTCTGAGGACCACGGCTACCAGAAGCACCGTGAGAAACCTAAAGAGCCGACTGAAGAGGCCTAGAGGGATGAACCCTATCATACAAATCTCTACCTCCAGATGAGGCACCACTAAAACTGCCTGACTGACGGGGTCTTTTGTCTTCCCTATGACCACCCCGATAACAATACCATCTTAATCCTCTGTGCCACATTGGCCGCCTCCTGAAAGGATATCTCGCTCCCAGCCTCTATAGCCATTTGGAGACAAATATGCTGAATGAGTCCATCAATAAACCGTCTCACTCTCTCCCTCTCAGTGGGAAGTATAAAAAGAGCATGGCGAGCCAAATCAATAAACTTGGTCTCGTACTGGGTGACTTTCATGGATCCCTACTGGGGACGCTCGAACTGCCTCTGATATGCCACTCGCTGTGTAATAGGGAGAAACTTCTCAAGAAATATATGCGTCAACTGCTCCCAGGTAAAGGCTGGTGATACTGTTGGTCTAGCTAAACAATAATCCCTCCACAAAGTCTTGGTGGATCCAGACAAGTGAAATGTAACAAAATCGACCCCATTGGTCTCAACAATACCCATGTTCCAAAGAACCTCATGACAGCTGTCCAAATAATCCTGAGGATCCTCGATAGGTGCACCGCTGAAGGTAGTAGTGAAGAGCTTGGTGAACCTGTCCAATCTTCACAAAGCATCGGCAGACATGGCTGCTCCATCACCGGCCTGGAAGCATCGGCAGACATGGCTGCTCCATCACCGGCCTGGGCTACCATACCCGACTGAGCTACTCCAACTGGCTGAACTGCTGGAGTCTGAATCAGGGGAGCTACCTGCTCCGGAGTACGAGTAGCAGGAGTTTGTGCTCCTCCTCCAGCCTGAGAAGTGGTTGGTGTTACACGAAGTAAACCTGCTCGGGTGACACTCTCCATAAGCCCAACAATCGGACCAGAGCAACCTGAAGAACTGGGGTGGCAATAAACCCCTCTGGGACCTGAGGTCGGCCCACCAGAACTACTGGGGTTGGGGCCAGAACCTCCTCATCAAAGTTAATCTGAGGCTCTGCCACTGGTGTTGCTGCTCGGGGTTGAGCTCTGCCCCTTCCTAGGACTCTAGCAAGACCTCGGCCTCGCCCTCTGCCGCTGGTGGAGCTGCCTGGGGCTCGGACTGCTGATCAAAAGATGAGGAAGCGCGTGTTCCCGCCATCTGTGAAAGAATAGAGTAGAAATTTAATTAGCGTAGCGAAACCAAACCGCACGACAAGAAAGAACAAATGTGAAACTTTTCGTAACTCTGTAGCCTCTGGAAGATAAATACAGACGTCTCCGTACCGATCCCTCAGACTCTACTGAGCTTGTCCGTGAATTGTGAAACCTATGTAACCTAGAGCTCTGATACCAACTTGTCACGACCCGGATTTCCCACCCTCGGGGGTCGAGATGGAGCCTACTCGTAGAAGCTAGGAAAGCCACACATTTAGAATCCATAATACTTTTGTTTTAAATCCATGTTTACCAATTAAACTAATAGGACATAAGATATTAACAATAGCGGAATTCATAATTTAGCGGAAGACTTAACGAAGTAAACCAAAATAACAAGGAAAATCCATATATGTCTCTGCCCAGGACTAGTGTCACAACATTCACGGACTATCTAAGAGAACTACATACAATTGTCTGCAACAAGGAGTAAAGTCTGTGTCGGATACAAAAGAAAACAGATCATAAATAAAGATAGAGGAGATACCGGGCCTGCGGACGCCTCCAGGACAGGCACGACCCTAACCCCCGGTCGTGATGGCGCCCAACACAATGCTAGGCAAGCCCGACCAATTCAACACTCAATCCCTTTTTATTAAAAATTCAATGCCGATTAACATGATTTAATTATCAAACTGATGTGAATAGAAGTCTGAAATAAAGACGAAATGTGCGGAAACCATAATAATAATCTCTACAAAAGCCCACTGATCCAGTGTCACAACTCAAAAGCCTCTAGTACAAGAGTCCAATAGTCTGATACAAGAACAGTCTAAAAATGCAAAAAATAAAAGAAAGAAAGAGGGATAAATCGGGTCTGCAGACACCATGCAGCTACCTCGATAACTCCGGTGAAATCTGAACTGCAGAATAGCTTGAACTACGCCTCAGGAACACCTGGATCTGCACACACGGTGCAGGAGTAATGTTAGTACTCCGACCTAGTGAGTAATAAAGATAAATAATGACTCACAGTATGAACTCACGTAAAAGCACAAAACAGTTCTATATCAAAGCAGTAAGAACATTTAAACAGCAAATAATGAGAAAAAGTTAGGGAAAATTCCTTAATAACCAGTACTCATCTCATATACTCTTCATAATAACTGAATTCATAATTATATCATTGCGGCGTGCAGCCCGATCCATATATCACTGTGGCGCACAGCCCGATTCATAATAATAGTCGACTGCACTCACTGGGAGTGTACAAACTCCGGAGGGGCTCCTATAGCGCAAGCGCTATACTGATGCGACGCGCATTCCGATGCATATATATAAATATACAATTGTTGTGGCGTGCAACCCGATCCATATAAATGTATTGTTGTGGCATGCAGTCCGGTCCATAACGTATAAAACATCCTCATTATTGGGTTCTCAACCCTCTCAGTCAATATAAGCATAGCCTCTCGGCCATACTAATATAAGGTAGGGATCTCAGCCCACATATTACCATCATTTCGGATTAGCAATTTTAAAAGCCAGTTCATATTATATTAATCAGTTAGAAACATGACTGAGGGTATGATTTTAACAAGTAAAGTGAGGTCAATCAGTAACAATGCCCTTAAGGGTCCTACAGGTCGACACAAGGCCCCAAACATGGCAACTAGCCCAAATCATAATAATATTAATTAAATCTTCATAAAAAATACAGTAGAATCATCAATCGGGATGGATGCCCCAAGCTCATCATACATCGTGTGCCTCACCTCAACATAGCACTACATTGTGCAAATCCGGGGGTTCAAACCCTTAGGACATCATTTATAATCATTACTCACCTCAAGCCAGCTAAACTCTAGCTCGTTATGCCCTTGCCTCTCAAATCAACCTCCCCGCGCGTCAAATCTGATCAAAACCACAATGAATACCTCACAATATGCTAAGGAAACAATACCCAATCGAAAACAATCAAAAAATACAAAAAATCTCGAAATTAGCAAAACCTGAGCCCTGGGCCCACTTCTCGAATCTCAGAAATTTTCACATTAGCGGGTTCCTTATCTCGCCACGAGTCTATATATATCAAGGACTCTCAAATTCGAGCTCAAATAGCCCTTCAAATCCCAATTCAAAATTTCAAAAACTCAAGCCCTAGTTCTTCCCATTTTAGCCAAGTTTCCATGAATTCCAAGGTTAATTTCACAATATAATCGTGTTTTTAGTTCATACGACTCACCCCCAATCAATCCCAGTCGAAACCCTCTTCAATTTCTCCCAAAAATCTCTTAAAACGATCAACAATGGAGGAAAAATAACTTAGGCTCGTGGATGAAATATCATTAAAACCCTTTTTGCCAGCTGACATTTTACTCTATGCGAACGCGAGGGCCCACTCGCGTTCCACTCGCGTTCGCGATGAACAAAATTTTCCACCGACCAATTTACCCTTCGTGAATGCGGTATCCCACATGCGAACGCGAAGCCCTGGGTCCCTAAACCTACGCGAACGCATCCCTCAATCGTGAACGCGAAGAACAACTCAGCACTGGACCCTAGCCCTTATACGCGAACGTGAAGACCTTCACGCGAACGCGATGCCTGATCTCCTAACCTTCCGCGATCGTGAGGCTTCAAACGCGAACGCAAAGGCCTAAATTCTTAGCCCTCAAATTCCTTCTACGCGTTCGCGACTCACCCTATGCAAACGCGTAGGGTCAAACCTCTGCAACACTGAACTGAAAAGCATGCAACTCCTAATGCCAAAATTGTTCTGATTGACCATCCGGAACACACCGGAGGCCCCCGGGACCTCAACCGAAAGCACCAAAACATCCTAAAATATTATCCAAACTTGTTCCAATCCTCAAAACACCTCAAACAACACCAAAACGATCAATTCTCATCGAATTCAAGCCAAAGTTCTTAAAAAACTTCCGAAATACGCATTCGATCAAAAACCTAACCAAATCACCTCCGAATGACCTGAAATTTTACAAACACATCCCAAATCACTTAACGAAGCTACAGCAACTCTCGAAATTCCATTTCGACCCTCGGATCAAAATCTCACCTTTCAATCGGAAGTCGCCAAAATACTAACTTTCCCAATTCAAGCCTAATTCTACACCGGACCTCCAAAATTACTTCCGATCACACTTCTAAGTCACAAATCATCCCCCGAAGCTAATCGAACCACCGAAAATCACATCCGAGCCCTCTAACTCATAAGTCAACATTCGGTTGACTTTTTTCAACCAAACCTTCTTTAAAGAGACTAAGTGTCTCATTTCCTACTAAAACCTCTCTGAACCAACTCGATCACATAAGATACGGATAATTAAGCATAAAGAAGAAGAAAATGGAGAAAACGGAGCAGTGACTCATGAGACAACGGGTCGGGTCGTCACATCCTCCCCAACTTAAACAAAGGCTCGTCCTCGAGCGAGTCAAGAAACATACCTGAAGCCTCAAATAGGTGAGGGTATCTGCTACGCATCTCCCGCTTGGTCTCCCAGGTAGCCTCATCCACGGGCCGGCCTCTCAACTGCACCTTCACTGAAGCAACATCCTTTGACCTCAACTTTCGAACCTGCCGATCCAAAATGGCTGCTCGCTCTACATCATAAGTCAAATCACCCTCCAACTGAACCGTACTAAAATCCAGAACATGGGACGGGTCTCCAATATACTTTCGGATCATAGAAACATGAAAGATTGGATGCACGCTCGACAAGCTGGGTGGCAAGGCAAGCTCATAAGCCATCTCCCTAATCCTCCTAAGTACCTCAAAAGGCCCAATGAACTGCAGACTCAACTTCCCTTTCTTTCTGAATCTCATAACCCCCTTTGTGGGTGAAACCTTCAACAGGACCTTCTCACCCACAATGTAGGATACATCTTGAACCTTCCTATCCGCATAACTCTTCTGTCTCGACTGTGCTGTACGGAGTCTCTCCTAAATCACCTTTACCTTTTCTAATGCATCCTGGACCAAATCTGTCCCCAATAGTCTAGCCTCACTGGGCTCGAACCAACGAACACGAGATCTACATCGCCTCCCATATAAAGCCCCATACGGAGCCATCTGAATGCTCGACCGGTAGCTGTTGTTGTAGGCAAACTCTGCAAGCGATAGAAATCGATCCCATAACCCTCCAAAGTCAATAACGCAGGCGCATAGCATATCCTCTAATATTTGAATGGTGCGCTCGGACTGCCCGTCTGTCTGAGGGTGAAAGGCTGTGCTCAACTGTATCTGAGTAGACAACTCTCGCTGTACAGTCTGCCAAAACTGCAAAGTAAACTGAGTGCCCCGATCTGATATAATGGAGACTGGGACACCATGCAACCGAACCACCTCCTGAATATAAATCTCTGCCAGCCGCTCTGAAGAATAAGCAGCACAAACAGGAATGAAGTGCGCGGACTTGGTCAGCCTGTCTACAATCACCCAAATAGCATCAAATTTATTCAAAGTCCGTGGGAGTCCAGTAACAAAATCCATAGTGATCCTCTCCCACTTCCACTCAGGAATAATCATCTGCTGATGCAAGCCAACCAATCTCTAATGCTCATATTTCACCTGCTGATAATTGAGACACCGAGCTACAAACTCTACAATATCTCTCTTCATCCTCCGCCACCAATAATGCTGTCTAAGATCCTGATACATCTTCACGGCATCAGGATGAATGGAATACCACGAGCTATAGGCCTCCTCCAATATCAACTCCCGAGGCCCATCCATATTGGGCACGCAGATCCGGACCTGCATCTGCAATACACCATCATCACCAATGGTCACGTCTCTGGCATCATCATGTTGAACCATGTCCTTAAGGACAAGCAAATACAGATCCTCATACTGTCACTCTCTGATGCGATCATACAAGGAAGACCGAGAAACCACACAAGACAACACCCGACTAGGATCCGAAATATCTAGTCTCGCCAACCGATTGGCTAAGGCATGAACAACAACTGCAAAGGGCCTCTCCCCAACTAGAATATATGCCAAACTCCCCATACTCACTGCCTTTCGGCTCAAAGCATCGGCCACTACATTGGCCTTCCCCAGGTGATACAGAATAGTAATATCATAATCCTTCAGTAACTCTAGCCATCTCCACTGCCTCAAATTAAGATCCTTTTGCTTGAACAAATGCTGAAGACTGCGATGATCAGTGAATACCTCACAAGATATGCCATACAAGTAATGCCTCCAAATCTTTAATGCATGAACTATGGCAGCCAACTACAAATCATGGACAGGGTAGTTCTACTCATAGGGTTTCAACTGACGAGAAGCATAAGCAATAACTCTACCCTCCTGCATCAATACACAGCCAATCCCAACACGCGAAGCATCACAATACACAGTATATGAACCCGAAGCTGATGGCAAAACTAATACTGGAGTTGTGGTTAAAGCTGTCTTGAGCTTCTGAAAGCTCTCCTCATACTCGTTCGACCATACAAATGAAGCACCCTTCTGAGTCAACTTGGTCAAGGGCGATGCAATGGAGGAAAATCCCTAAACAAACTGGCGATAATAGCCTGCCAATCCAAGAAAACTACGAATCTCCGTGGCTGAGGATGGTCTAGGCCAACTTTGAACCACCTCTATCTTCTTCGGGTCAACCTGAATACCCTCGCTGGACACCACGTGTCCCAAAAAAGCCACTAAGCTGAGCCAAAACTCACACTTGGAGAACTTTGCATAAAGCTTCTCCTCCCTCAATCTCTGCAATACAACTCGCAAATGTTGCGTGTGCTCCTCCTGACTACGCGAGTACACCAGAATATCATCAATGAAAACAATAACGAACGAATCTAGATAAGGCCGAAATACATTGTTCATCAAATGCATGAACACTGCTAGGGCATTAGCCAGCCCGAAAGACATAACAAGAAACTCATATTGACCATATCTAGTCCAGAAAGTAGTCTTATGAATATCTGAATCCCTGATCTTCAACTGGTGATAACCCGAACGGAGATCAATCTTGGAAAACACCTTCGCTCCCTGAAGCTGGTCAAACAAATCATCAATGCGAGGTAGGGGATACTTGTTCTTAATTGTTAACTTGTTCAATTGCCTATAATAGATGCACATTCTCATTGTGCCATCCTTCGTCTTCACAAATAGAACCAGTGCACCACAAGGTGGCACACTAGGCCGAATAAACCCCTTATCTAGGAGTTCCTGAAGTTGCTCTTTTAGTTCTCTCAACTCCGCTTGTGCCATATGATATGGTGGAATAGAGATGGGCTAAGTGCTCGGCACCAGGTCAATACCAAAATCAATATCCCTGTCCGGTGGCATGCCCGGCAGGTCTGCAGGAAATACATTAGGAAAATCCCTCACAATTGGAATGGAATCAATACTAGGAGTCTCAGCTCCAGCATCCCTCACAAAAGCTAGATATGACAAACAACCTTTCCCAACTATACGCTGGGCCTTCAAGAAAGAAATTACCCTACTCGGAACATAATCAGTCACACTACGCCACTCGATCCGCGGTACACCCGGCATAGCCAAAGTGACTGTCTTAGCATGACAGTCTAGAATAGCATGACACAAAGATAACCAATCCATGCCTAAAATAATATCAAAGTCCACCATGCTCAATAGCAATATATCAACTTTGGTCTCCAGACCCCCAATAACCATAATACATGACCAATACACACGGTCCACAATAATAGTGTCGACCACCGGGGTAGACACATGAACAGGTAAAGCAAGAAGCTCCTGGGGCGCACTCAAATAGTGAGCAAAATATGAGGACACATAAGAATAGGTGGAACCGGGATCAAATAGTACTGAGGCAACTCTGTGGCAGACTGAAACAATATCTGTAATGACAGCATCTGAAGCAATGGCATTTGTCCTGCCTGTCATAGCATAAAAACGAGCCTGGCCACTGCCTGATCGACCTCCCCCTCTGGGATGACCCCTGGTTGCCTGATCTCCACCCCTAGTTGATTGGGCGGGTGGTGAAGTAACTGGGGCAGACGTTGAGGGCTGATCCCTCTGCTGATACTGACTGTCACTGAGCCGATGACACTGTCTCCTCATATGACCAAACTCTTCGCACTCATAAAAACTACCCGGTGCTGGAGATGGGGACTGAAGGGAACCCCTTGCACCTGAGTGACTGGCAGATGCACCTGGCACAGAAGAACCCTGAGCTGATAGGGCACGAGATGAACTCTGAGCTAGGAGGGCGCTAAGTGAAGGCTGGCTCTGCTGAGACCCATGATGACCAAGACCTGAAGATGCCCCATGATACTCTGGACGGGCCGACTGAGCAGGCCTGAAAGAACGACCTCTACCATGCTGGAACTGGCCCCTCGAAGGAGCACCACTATAACTGCCCGATCCACGAAGCCTTTTGGCCTCCCTCTCCTCTCGCTCTCGACGGCAAACTGACTCGATCTCACGAGCGATATCCACCACCTCCTCAAATGTAGCACCCAACACTCTCTCTAGTCATCAGAATACGGAGATGGTAGTTAAGGCCATCCACAAACCTTCTGATCCTCTCACGGTCCGACGGAATCATCCAGGTGGCATGATGAGACAACTCCGAAAACCTCATCCCGTATTGAGTCACGATCATATCTCCCTATGTCACCACTCGAACTGCCTACGCAGCTCTTCTCTACGGGACTACGATACGTACTTCTCCAAGAAAAGAGTGGAGAACTCCTACCAGGTAAGGGGCGCTGCACCAATAGGCCTACGCCTCTCATACGCCTCCCACCAAGTGAAGGCAGCCCCTGTAAACTGAAAGGTAGTAAAGGCCACACCGCTAGACTCAAGAATCCCTGCTGTACGGAGCATCCTCTGACACCTGTCAAGAAAACCCTGGGCATCCTCGCCGTCGGCACCACTAAATGTCGGAAGCTGGAGTCTACCAAACCTCTCAAAATGACGTTGCTCATCCTCCGGCATAGCCGGAACCCTGAACTCCTGCACTAGCGCAACCTGCTGAGCTAGAGGTGCCTCTGGTGTCTGTAGTCCCTACTCAGGTGTGTGGGCAGTGGGGGTCTGATTGCCTCCTCCGGCCTGCGAAGTAGCTGCTACTATAGTGGCTGAAACTGCCTGAGCCAGGCTAGTGCAAACTGTCAAAATCTAAGTCAAGGTCTCATTTAGACCACGAATCACGATGGGCACAGCTGGTGCCTGAGCTGGTACTGCTGGAGTCTGATCCGCAACTAGGGTAGATGGTGGATCAATAGATGCTGCCCTTGCTACTCTGCCTTTGCCACGACCACGACCGCGTCCACGGCCTCTGGTAGTCTCAGTGGATGGCACTGGTGGTCGTCCACCTCGTTCGGTAGCTCGTGTCCTCACCATCTGTGAGAGAATAGAATAGTAGAAGTTTAGTTCTTGATTCAACAAAGTCGCACGACAAGAATTTCAAGAATATGAAGTTTTCCTAAAGGTTCTGCAGCCTCTCGAGGATAAGTACAGACATTCCTGTACCGATCTGAAAGACTACTAAACCGGCTAATGACTCGCGAGACCAAGTAACCTAGGCTCTGATACCAACTTGTCAGGACCCCAACCCCCGGTCATGATGGCGCCCAACACAATGCTATGCAAGCCCGACCAATTCAACACTCAATCCCTTTTTATTAAAAATTCAATGCCGATTAACAGGATTTAATTATCAAACTGATGTGAATAGAAGTCTAAAATAAAGACAAAATGTGTGGAAACCATAATAATAATCTCTACAAAAGCCCACCGATCCGGTGTCACGAGTCAAAAGTCTCTAGTACAAGAGTCCAATAGTCTGATACAAGAATAGTCTAAAAATGCGGAAAAGTAAAGAAAGATAGAGGGAGAAATCGGGTCTGCGGACGCCATGCAGCTACCTCGATAACTCCGGTGAAATCTGAACTGCAGAATAGCTCGAACTATGCCTCAGGAACACCTGGATCTGCACACACGGTGCAGAGAGTAATGTGAGTACTCCGACCCAGTGAGTAATAAAGATAAATAATGACTGATAGTATGAAATCACGTAAAAGCACAAAGCAGTTCTATATCAAAGCACTAAGAACATTTAAACAACAAATAATGAGAAAAAGTCAGGAAAAATTCCTTAAAAACCAGTACTCATCTCATATACTCTTCACAATAACCGAATTCATAATTATATGGTTGCGGCGTGCAGCCCAATCCGTATATCTCTGTGGCGCACAGCCCGATCCATAATAGTAGTCGACTGCGCTCACTGGGGGTGTACAGACTCCGAGGGATTCCTACAGCCCAAGCGCTATAGTGCTGCGATGCGCAGCCCGATTCATATATATAAATATACACTTGTTGCGGCGTGCAGCCCGATCCATATAAATGTATTGCTGCGGCGTGTAGCCCGATCCATAACGTATAAAACATCCTCACTATTGGGTTCTCAACCCCTCTCACTCAATATAAGCATAACCTCTCGGGCATACTAATATAAGATAGGGATCTCAGTCCATATATTACATTCATTTCGGATTAGCAATTTCGAAAGCCAGTTCATATTATATTAATCAGTTAGAAACATGACTGAGGGTATGATTTTAACAAGTAAAGTGAGGCCAATCAGTAACAATGCCCCTAAGGGTCCTACAGGTCGGCACAAGGCCCCAAACATGGCAACTAGCCCAAATCATAATAATATTAATTAAATCTCCGTCAAAAATGCAGTAGAATCGTCAATCGGGATGGACCAAGTCCCAATCCCCAGTAGTAGTGGACCCCACGCTCATCATACAACGTGTGTCTCACCTTAACATAGCACTACGTTGTGCAAATTCGGGGTTTCAAACTCTCAGGACATCATTTATAATCATAACTCACCTCAAGCTGGCCAAACTCTAACTCGCTATGCCCTTGCCTCTCAAATCGACCTCCTCTTGCGTCGAATCTGATGAAAACCACAACAAATATGCCACAATATGCTAAGGAAACAATACCCAATGGAAAACAATCGGAAAATACCAAAAATCTCGAAATTAGCAAAACCCGAGCCCCAGGCCCACTTTTTGAATCTTAGAAATTTTTACATTAACGGGTTCCTTATCTCGCCACGAGTCTATACATATCAAGAACTCTAAAATCCAAGCCCAAATGGCCCTTCAAATCCCAATTCAAAATATATAAAACTCAAGCACTAGTTCTTCCCATTTTAGCCAAGTTTCCATGAATTCCAAGGTTAATTTCACAATAAAATCGTCTTTTTAGTTCATAGGACTCACCTCCAATCAATCCCAGTCGAAATCCTCTTCAATTCCTCCCAAAAAGCTCTCAAGGTGCTCAATAATGGAGAAAAATAACTTAGGCTCGCAGATGAAATATCATTAAAAACCCTTCTGCCAGCTGACATTTTACTCTATGCGAATGCGAGGGCCCACTCGCGTTCGCGATGAACAAACTTTTCTACTGACCAATTTACCCTTCGCAAATGTGGTATCCCACACGCGAATGCGAAGCCCTGGGTACCTAAACCTACGCGAACGCGTCCCTCAACCGCGAACGCGGAGAACAACTCACCACTGGACCCTAGCACTTATACGCGAACACGAAGACCTTCACGCGAACTCGGTTCCTGATCTCCTAACCTTTCGCGATCACGAGGCCTCAAACATGAACGCGAAGACCTAAATTCCTAGCCTTAAAATTCCTTCTACGTGTTCGCGACTCACCCTACGCGAACGCGAAGGGTTAAACCTCTGCAGCACTGAACTGAAAAACCTACAACTCCTAATGCCAAAGTTGGTCCGATTGATCATACGAAACACACCCGAGGCCCCGGGACCTCAACCTAAAGCACCAACGCATCCTCAAACATCACCCAAACTTGTTCCGATCCTCAAAACACCTCAAACAATACCAAAACCATCAATTCTCATCGAATTCAAGCCTAAGTTCTTCAAAAACTTCCGAAATATGCATTCGATCAAAAACCTAACCAAATCACCTCCGAATGACCTGAAATTTTACACACACATCCCAAATAACTTAACGAAGCTACATCAACTCTCAGAATTAAATTCCGACCCTTAGATCAAAATCTCACCAATCAACCGGAATTCGCCAAAATACTAACTTCGCCAATTCAAGCCTAATTCTAAACCGGACCTCCAAAATTACTTCCAATCACACTCCTAAGTCACAAATCATCCCCCGAAGCTAACCGAATCACTGAAAATCACTTCCGAGCCCTCTAACTCATAAGTAAACATCTAGTTGACTTTTCCCAACCAAACCTTCCTTAAAGAGACTAAGTGTCTCATTTCCTACTAAAACCTCTCCGAACCAACTCGATCACATAAGATACGGATAATGAAGCATAAAGAAGCAAAAAATGGGGAAAATGGAGAGGTGACTCATGAGACAATGGGTCGAGTCATCACAAGGACTACCTTGGGAATCTCGTGGACTGAAGGCTAGCTCCCGAACTATTGCCCATGGCCGGTACCTGGATCTGCATATAAGAGCACAGAGTGTAGTATCAGCACAACCGACCCCATGTGCTGGTAAGTGCCTAGCCTAACCCCGGCGAAGAAGTGACGAGGTTAGACAGGACTACCACACAAACCTGTGCAGTTATATATATACATCTACAGCGGGAAAGATAACAAGAATAAACATTTTAAATGGGAGGGGAACATGCTTCGGGGATAGCAGATAATACAGAATTTCAAGAGCATAATAAGGACCATCAATAAATTAACTCTAACACGGATAAGGGAAATAAAAGCAGATTTCACCGGTAGGCGTACCGATCCCATTTCTCAATGTTTTCGTGGTAGGAGCACCACCCGCTCCCATTTCATCAATATCTTATGGTAGGCGTACCACCCGCTCCTATTTCATCAATAACTTGTGGTAGGCGTACCACTCGCTCCCATTTCAATCAATAACTTGTGGTAGGCGTACCACCCACTCCCATTTCAATTCAACACGAAGTCACAATAAAATTCTGGCAAGGAAAACAGAAGCAACATAATAATAACTTCCTAGCAAGGGAACAACAATATCAAAATAACCATCCCGGCAAGGGAGAATCAGCTATAACCAAATCCCAGCTCAACTGTTACTCAGCTCGATTGATACCAGTACTCAAGCATAAATAAAGTTCACGAGAATAAACTAAATCAATTTAAAGTATCCGAAGGGTCATTTCAGACAACAACAACTATCAATTTAAGACTCACAGTCATGCTCGACAACAACGTATAGATACTCGTCACCATGCCTATACGGCATACCCAATCAAGAAGCAATTAGCAAATAAGACTCAGCTCTTAATCCCTCAAGCTAGGGTTAGAGCAAACACTTACCTCAATGCCTTGAACACAACTTAAGCCTCAATTATAGCTTTACCCGTGATTCCACCTCCAATTTTCTTGTATCTAATCACAAATTACTTAATTACATTAATAAACACTAAATAAATCAACCCCAATGCATGAAAATGAGCTTTCCAAAGTTTTACCCAAAAAGTCAAAAATCGCCCCCGGGTCCACGTGATCAAAACTCGAGGTTCGAACCAAAACCCGATTACCCATTCCCCACGAACTCAAATATATAATTTGTTTTGAAATCGGACCTCAAATTGAGGTCCAAATCTCCAATTTTTGAAAAACCTAGGTTCTACCCAAAACACCCAATTTCCCCCATGAAAATCTTTAATTTTAGGTTGAAATCATGTTAAAAGATGTAAATGATTGAAAGAAATGAATAAAAACTAACTTCCAATTGATTTGGAAGAAGTTTTATTCTTGGAAAATCGCCCAAAGGAGTTGTGTTTTAAAAATGGTGTGTAAAATGACTTAAAATTGGATAAGTATAGAAAATTGCAGGTCTCTGATACGGGAAATGCGAACAAGGGTTCGCAATTGCGAACCCCAACCCTCAAATGTGGGAATTGCGAAGTAAAGTTTGAATTTGCGAACACTGAACAAAATGAGGGGCTTCGCATTTACGATCAAAAATGTCGCATTTGCGACAGACCCTGTTCCGCATTTGTGAAGCATTTGGTAACATTTGCGATCAGCTGCAAAGATTTCCCTTTCTCGCATTTGCGATGCCAGGCTCGCATTTGTGAGACATGCTTCGCAAATGCGAAAACTGTAGAGCAGGCATACCAGATTATTTTCAAAGTTCAAAAATGCACCCATGGTCTATCCAAAACTCACCCGAGCCCTCGGGGCTCCAAACCAAATATGCACACAATGTTAAAAATATCCTACAGACTTATTCGTGTGATCAAATCGCGAAAATAACATCATATACATCGAATTAAACCTCAAAATTCAAGAATTCTTTCAAACCTCATAAAACATTAAATTTTCCAATTTAGGTCCGAATCACGTCAAACGGCGTCCGTTTGCAACCAAATTTCACAGGAATGACTTAAAGTATATATAAGACCTGTATCGGGTGCCGAAACCAAAATACGGGCCCGATACCAACATGTTCTAATCAAATATCATTTAAATTTTTCCTTAACAATTTCAAAAAAACTATTTCTCTTAAAAATTCATGTCTCGGGCTTGGAACCTCAAGATTCGATTCTGGACATGCGCCCGAATCCCATATTTTCCTACAGACCCTCCGAGACCATCAAATCATGGGTCCGGGTCCGGGTCCGTTTACCCAAAATATTGACCAAAGTCAAATTTGTTCATTGTAACATCAAAATGTAGCATTTTTCACATAATTTCACATTTAAGCTTTACGGCTACGCACTCGGACTGCGCATGCAAATCGAGAAAACTCTAAATGAGGTTTTCAAGGCCTCGGAGACACAGAATTCAATTAAAATAGGTGATGACCCTTTGGGTCGTCACATAAAAGTTCATTCCGAGTTAACTACAAAATCTAAAAGTTCGTTCCAAACAAATTCCATATGTACAAGCAACGGTAAGTATCTCTTCTTTGTCAGCATTTATATCTATTTCTCGTTCTAAGTACTCCTTTTCTTTCTAATTAATGAAATTATATGTCTTAATTGGGAATTCTCATCCACAATATTATCCATCACTTAATATTCTTTGGTTGTATTTGTTATATTTTCCCTCCCAAAGAGCATGGAAACAAACTTCAACCAAATGCCTCTCCTTGTCATTTCTTAGGGTATTTATTTAGTAATAAAGCATACATGGTTCTCCATATATAGACTATGACTATGATAGTTTCTACAGCCTAATTATAAAACCGGGATCAGTAAAAATCTATTAATGAGTTAGGTTGTAATAGAAACTTTAAATTATTCCAAAAACTTTGCAATGATAAAAAAAATAGTAATAAAGTATCACCATTTATGAGCATTACATAGGATCCGATAAGGACACGAATAAATTGTACAAAAAATATATAGAGAAGCATGCTCTCAATTCATAATATGTAGGATATGATTTATGCATCTTAAGAAATTAAGTCATTTGCTTTACCTCACATAAATACTTGGCAATGTGTAATTTGGTGAACATAAGTTTGTGACCAATAATAAATGATTTATGTAATTGGCAGAGAAACACAAACAAGATAATAAAAGGCAAAATTCTAATGTAGCAAAAGTTAAAGATGTGATTCACCGGAAGAAACTTCCCTTCTCTCAGAAAAGTTCTCTGTTAGAAAACAAAGCATCACAAAATTATTAAATAAATTAAAATGGTCGAATATCATTATCCAAAAGAAACAGTCACAACAAACTAATACTAACCAATGAGTCATAAGAAGTTTGAACGGATATTTTCTAATAAGTAAATAGAAATGAACTTAGGAGTATATTTTTGCTAGATATAGATATCACCAAGGAATTAGGAAAAAGTTAGATAGAACAAATAGTAATAGCGCTGAAACTTTGACGATTAAGCACACAAACTTGATAAGAAAAGTGAAGAAAGAAGACGTTATTTGGTGAAGGCGTGTTAAGAGGCCTAATCTGAAGAGTGTGGAGAGCAGCGACTCTTTGCCAAGAATAGAGATGTAAAACTTAAAGGTTGCAATGATTGAGAACCTTCGGAACTGAGAGTTAATGATCTTTAGGTTAATTCGGCTAATAATTGGGGCAATTAAGTAATTTAACTTTTATTTTAAAGGGTTCCTGCTTTTATAGTAATATATATATATATATATATATATATATATGCACTAAGTATTAGTGCATTAGCTAATATTATATCGGATATAGCTTATATATATACACACACACACTTACACTATATTATGCATTATGTATTAGTGCATTAGCTAATATTATATCGAATACACACACACACACACACACACACACTATACTACATATGTACATAATTTTTGTCACGACCCAAAATCCACTCAGGGTCGTGGTGGCGCCGGACACCACTGTCAGGCAAGCCAACCAAAATACTCAATTAAATTCCCATTTTTGTATTGTCAAAATCATTTTTCTTCACACATTAAATAACGAATAATAAAATTTACGGAAACAACCGCGAAATCTTTAACAAACTTAACATTTAATAATTCAAAAATTCTCCCAGAACCCGGTATCACAAGTGCATGAGCATCTACTGACAAGGAAATAAAATACAACATTTGTACGGAATACAGTGGATAGGAAGAAAATACAATATACTGGAAAGGGCTGTACTCGCTGCGGCCAGTCTCGAATAATACAGCTCACCTAGTCCCAGATTCATCTATGGTGCTACGCCCAGTAGGCCGCTAAAGTTACATATACATGTGCAACAAAAATGCACAGAAGTGTAGTATGAGTACGTAAACAACGTGTACTCAATGAGTATCCCGTCTAATCTCGAAGAAGTAGAGACGAGAGGTCGACTTCAACACTTGTTAGAGGTCAAATAAAAATATACTAAAAATGTGAGGAAATCATGGGTTTATATATTAGTTCTAACTCACGAAGTTGGAAAACAGGTAAACACCTTTAACAAATAACAAAGGATTTTCAAGGTTTACTTTTCATTATCTTATCAATTTATCTCAAGTCATGAAAGGCAATATCAACATTTAAAATTCTCAGGCAACAATATATATCATGCGCAAATCATGCCGAGGTTGACGGCCCGCTTCAACAGAAATGTAAACTGTGCACTGTCGAGGGTCGAACGGTTCGAACCATAGATGCATCTATTACCCCGCTCGCGAACTATCCATGTGACGCGGTCAACATAAAGTAAACAATCACCCTACTCGTGAATCAATCATGCGACACAAGTTCACATAAAAATATATGCTCAAATAGCCAATTAAGGATTTATCAGGGAGCATTTGTCCAATTAAAAGCCAGTCCTCTTTTTAACAATTTAATAAATTAAAGTTTAATCCTTTTTTAAATTCATTTACTAATTCAATGTGATCTAAGCAATCCAAGTTGTCAATGATCTTACACTTAATCCAAGTATAGCATGCTTTTGGGTCCTAACTACCTGGACAATAGCATAATAGTATCTACGCACGGACTCTCGTCACCTCGTGCGTACGTAGCCCCAACAAATAGGAGCACATAATCAATTATTTTACCTATGGGGACAATTCCCTCTTACAAAGTTAGAAAGGAGACTCACCTCGCTCCGAAGATCAATAACCGGCATTCCACGCACTTTCGAAGACTCGAATCGATGCACAACGCTCCAAAACTAGCCAATAATTATGTAAATCCATTAATATATGTTAAGGTACTCATTATAATCCAATTTATAGCAATTCCTAACCCCGATCGAAAAGTTGACAAAAATATCCTCGGGCCCACGTCCCCGGAATCCGAAATTTTTCGAAGATAAAAATTACCCATGAACTCACGAACTCAATTATATGATTTTCTCTTAATTTTATTCCCAAAATGGTGGCTAAATACCAAGAATACTAATTCCTTAGGTTTTCCCTCAAACCCCAAGTTTTTCTACAAAATTCATGCTTAAATCCATACATGATTGATGTATTTAAGTCAAATTAGGTGGGGGGTAACTTACCTCATCATTGATGAAGAAAATCCTCTCTTGAAACCCCTCCAAGAATCGCCCAAACCAAGAAAATATGAGAGGAAATGGCCAAAATCCGACTTTTAAAACCCCTCTGCCTTCATCTATTTTCGCACCTGCAGTCCTTTGATCGCTTCTGCGGTTCCCCCATCAAGCTCCCCTTTTTTGCTTCTACGGCTCCCCCTCCGCGGGTGCGGTCCCGCACCTACGAAAAAATGACCGCATCTGCGGTCCCAACCTACCCGCCCCTTTTCGCTTCTGCGATTGAAGTACTCCATTTGCGAACCCGCATCTGCGGTCCAAAAACCGCAGATGCGCTTATGACAGCAACCAGTAAACCTCAGCCTCCAGAAATCCTATTTTCGATCCGTTAACCACCCGGAATCCACCCGAGGCCCCCGGGACCTCAACCAAACTTACCAGCCAATCCCAAAACACATTACGTACTTGCTCGAGGCCTCAAATCATATCAAACAACGCCAAAACCATGAATCGACCTCCAATCCAAGCTTTATGAACTTTAGAATTTCAAACTTCTACTTTCGATGTTTAAACCCATCAAATCACGTCCGATTGACTTTAAATTTTGCAAGCAAGTCATATTCGACATTACGGACCTACTTCAACTTTCAGAATCGGATTCCGACCCTGATATCAAAAAGTCCACTTCCGGTCAAACTTCTCAAAAACCTTCAAATTTCTATCTTTAGCCAAATGGCTCCAAAATGACCCTAGGACCTCCGAATTCACTTCCGATCGCGCTCCCAACTCCAGAATCACCATACGGAGCTATTCACGGACTCGAAATCCCAAACAAACATTAATAACACTGAAATGCACTTTAAGCCAAACTTACGATGTTTCTTCCAAAAATGCTAACTTCCACAATGGGCGTCAAAACGCCCCCGGGTTATCCAAAACCCGAACCGGGCATACGCTCAAGTCCGAAATCATCATACGAATCTACTGGAACATTCAGATCCCGATTCCGAGGTCGTTTACTCAAAAATCCCATCCTAGTTAATTATTTCAACTTTAAACTTCCGAAATGAGAATTCTCTTCCCAAACCAACCTCGAACTTCTCAAAATTCAATTCCGACCACGCGTACAAGCCATAACACCTGTAATGAAGCTGCTCATGGCCTCAGGCTGCTGAATGACGTGCTAGGGCTCAAAATGACCGGTCGGGTCGTTACATTCTCTCCTACTTAAACATACGTTCGTCCTCGAACGTGTTGAGAACTACACTGAAGTAGTCTTGAAATCACTGTTTGACACCTCTTGCACCTTTCCGTGCTACCATAACCCGGTTGAGCACGTTAGCTCAATCAGTTTTGAAGATATTCCCTTTTATTCAAGTAGACAATCCTTAGAGCCCAATTCCAACATCTGGAATTCTCTGCCAAGTCTGTTTCCAACATACGATCACCATATCAATTACTACATGCTGTACCCAAACATGACTGCATAATTTTGCTGAACTCGCACCTTGTATCACTTTGCTCGTCGGACCACAATAACATTTTCTGGTCAACTTAGTCGAAATTCCACGAACCTGATGCTCCCATTGCACCTCATGACCGACATAGGTCTTACTCCAACTCTTACAATACCGCCATGATGGGAGAGATGTGCAGAAATTCATAACCAACTGCCGAATCGACAATTTATTGGGTCTATACTCATGTCAAGAACTATCACTGCATTCTGGGCCTAATAATGGCCTTAGCTCCTTAATGTACTTCATATACTCGGATTGCATGGATCTTAAAACCAATAATCTCGTCTCACCCAGTACAAATTACTCAAGCAATATGCCACCCCGGACATGATCAAAATTCTCAACTGATGCCACAATGTGCCAATAGTCTACCGATTCGAACGCGATATAAGGAAGAAGAAGAAGAAAGAACTATGAAAAGGAGACCCAACTACCCCGCTCGTGAATCATACCTGCGACGCGGGCAACATACTAAATAGAAACCCCGCTCGCGAATCATACATGCGATGTGGGTTCACAGCTAATACGAGCTTTCCTCCAAAAAATAGGAAACGAAACACATAAAGGCAGATATAGGGAACCGTACTCAGCATCATACTGTTGCGGCGCACAGCCCGATCCAAATAAAATACCCATGGCGGCGTGCCACCCGATCCACACATAGATTTCGCATAAGGAGATGCACGTCGAGCTAAATTTGCTCATTACAATAAAATACCGAGTTTCGGTCACAAGCACGCTAGGTGCATAATACCATCCCAGAGGGAGCAGATAGCGCTATAGGCTACAAAATTCAAGCATAACTAAGGTGCGATATACAATCTGAATCTCAAGAGCCATTTTGCTCATATAACATCATTTCTACGCGGATCCTCATCACATAAGCAATTCACCAAGTTGTCTCACAACTCACACGGCGCAATACATCATTACATGAAATTGCTAACGACCACATAACACCCCGACCATTCTTCCATAAGGAGCGCTTTGCTGAAATAAACACAATTGGCCTGACATAGAGCCCATATCCACATTTTGATCCATCCACCGATCTTAAGTCGATCCTGATCGTATCATACTAAGCCAATAACCCTTCGAAGGTCCATACTAATTTCCCTATTCTCATAACACACAAGAACACCCGTCATAACCGGAGTACTCATCCATAGTCCACAATTCAGTAACTGAGTGCCCTCCAGGCATATATTCTCAATTTATCGATATTATAACAAATCTCCATACTAGGGTTAAATCTCTAATCAATCAAGTGACCACATGTAACCCTTATACAATCTTCCTGTGGGACGCTCCCACAACCTTTCGAAACACACAACAGGTCCATACACCCTAACCACCGGCCGTACCAATGCTGAAAAGCGATCAAGAATCATTAACCATGATAGAAGCCCTTCTTACAGAACACCGATCTCAGGTGAAGATGAAGACAATAGCCACTTACTTTAAACATTGAAACTCCCTTCCTGCTTATCCAAGCTTGTGACATACTTGTCCACACCGAATGGCCACCTTGATTCTCACTTCAAATTCCATTCTACTCGCTGCACCCGACATGCCAATGTACGATAGGACATAATTCTTATCGTAACTCCGGAACCACTAATAGGTCAACACTTCATCATATAAAAGCTTTTCGTTGAACTCACTTCAGGAGAAACATAGCAACACACAGGCAAATTCTTATAACCGTAGAACATGCAAACATCTAGGTAGTGGTCTAAGGCATCATAGCCCTTCCAGAATCCGCTTCCACATAACAAGCAATAATAGAAGAATGCCCCCGAATAATATCAACTACGGCGGCTGACAAGCCTCATACGCACTGTCACAAATCACTTGCATAACTTGATCACACGGAAGGAACTGATCTCCACCACCAATATGCCAACTCAATTTTGGCTAACCAATCTATTTTTGTCCAATTTATTCTTGATCGCCATCGTAACAATAATAACTCCATCCAACACTTACCATACTCTATTCGCACTCTGCCTGAGTAACCTTGAACCGCGAGACCATGCTGTCTCAAATCTCACGAACTATTTTCACACCTCCCAATTGCTTTATGACAAGCCAAAACATCACCGAACATTCTGTGCCTCTTCTTATAAACTGCTACAAGCTTTATTCTTACCCGTAATCATACGCCCAAAATCATTAGGCATCACACCTCATCTTGTGAATTTACCATGATCGATGTTGAGAGCCACCCGCTCTGACTTGGCCCCGAATATAATCAACTCCATGAGTCTTCCATCACATGAATACCCCCTTGGCAAAGAACCCACCGAAACACTTCCCTTGGAACCTGCAACTATACAAAAAAAAATTCTGAATCTTCCTCCAAGTCTGAACATGGGCCAATAAGAACAACGATAGCCCACCTTTAATACTTCCTTGCTCAAATTACCACTTATGGTCTTTTCACGTAGCTGAAATAGCCAATCGATATGCTAATAGCCAAAAATCTCGTAAGTAGTTAACCATGCAATCCAATCATAAGCGGTGGGACTCTCCCACTTAGCATGAAGCCATCATTGCACAAATCTAGAATTCACCCATCCTCTTTATCTCTTATTGACATTACCCTGTGCAATCAACCGCCAAAGTTCTCAAAATCTTTCTATGAAACCCCTTCTTATATTCTGACTCATCAAACATATTTGCATAACCGATCTCTTTGCTATATAACCGATAGAATTCTTTGCAGAAACCTCGCCAACCACGCGACCGTTAACCTGCTCACTTGGGTAACCCACCTATAGTAAGCTCTCCCTGGCATCTTCCAATGCTGCTACATGGGGTACAATCACTACGACATCAATAACCCATCTTGAGTCTGAGCTCACTCTCCAGCTGCACAAGTCCATTCACCCATCGTAGACATCAATGAAATGTGCGGCAACGTTCTTCCAATTCAAAGTTATGTTGTATCCTTCTTCATTCAAGAAGCTCCTTTCCGTTTTTAGAAAATCTCCTGCCGCATAGGAATCCCTACTTCAAATTAGATCCGTAGACCCCAATAACCAAGCACTAATATTCTCAAATCATTCCAAACCCTCCTTAAGATACGTGGTCATCCCACTGCAAAGCCCATACGCAACTCCGCCACTCTCCCACTTTGGTGCAACTCATCACCTTAATCGAATACTCGACCTTCGCTTCATATACCCCATCCCTTTTATAGTTTTGAACACCGCCTGACGCTTCCCACATGTCCTTCCTCGTCCTGTGATATTCAGTGGCTATCTTAAATAAAATCTAACTTCGTGGCACTTGAACCCACCATTGCTGCTAACTTTAAACCTTTCCGAAGGTCATCTTTATCGAACCGTCAATATTAGAAATACTAATTAAATCCTGAACCACCACACCTTGCGATATCCGACAGCTGCATCTCCAATACTATTTCGCAATATCTTGCCCCAAAGGCGAATTATAGCAGATCATAACACCGACAAACTTTGTACGTTCAATTAGGGCAACGACACCCCATCATAGAAGAAAGCTCCACCACGCTTGCAAATACCAAGTCTCATTACTTCCACCAGCCCACACCTGACCATCCTTAGTTCGATTGCCTTTCCCCTGCCGGGAATAAAATACTGAATCTCTTGATTATGCACTGAGTAAACCTCCCTTCAAGTCATTCACTACCTCGATTCATAGGCAAACTTCATACCATCATAACAATACTGTGGAACAATTGTTCATAAGCATCGTGGCAACTTGTGCCTAGCCCCAGAGCCGTCAGAAGTACCGTTCCTAGGTTGAAACAATAAAATATTCTTCCATAAAGCGACGATAATAATCCGATCAGCTATACCAGGAGAAACATCTTGTATCACATCTGTAGTACCATTAGGTTCTTAAATTTTCAATTTATAACTTGCGGTTCAGGTCGCGTAAGATTGAGTAGGAAGGAAACGAAGGCATAAGCCTCACAGGAAATCAAATCGCACGATAAGGAATCAAGAAGGGAAGTACTCCTAACAGTCCTACAACCTCCCGAGGATAAGTACAGACGACTTCGTACCGATCCGCGAGACTCTACTAGACTTGCTCATGACTCGTGAGACCCTAGAAACCCAGTGCTCTGATACCATATTGTCACGACCCAAAATCCACTAAGGGTCGTGGTGGCGCCGGACACCACTGTCAGGCAAGCCAACCAAAATACTCAATTAAATTCCCATTTTTGTATTGTCAAAATTATTTTTCTTCACACATTAAATAACGAATAACAAAATTTACGGTCCACGAAATCTTTAACAAACTTAACATTTAATAATTCAAAAATCCTCCCAGAACCCGGTATCACAAGTGCATGAGCATCTACTGACAAGGAAATAAAATACAACATCCGTTCGAAATACAGTGGACAGAAAGTAAATACAGTATACTGGAAGGGACTGTACTCGCTGCGGCCGTCTCGAATAATGCAGCTCACCTAGTCCCAGATTCATGTATGCTGCTATGCCTAGTAGGCTGCTAAAGTTACATATACATGTGCAACAAAATGCACAGAAGTGTAGTATGAGTACGTAAACAACGTGTACTCAATGAGTATCCCGTCTAATCTCGAAGAAGTAGAGACGAGAGGTCGACTTCAACACTTGCTAGAGGTCGAATAAAAATATACTAAAAATATGAGGAAATCATGGGTTTATATAGTAGTTCAAACTCACGAAGTCGGAAAATAGGTAAACACCTTTAACAAATAATAAAGGATTTTCAAGGTTTACTTTTCATTATCTTATCAATTTATCTTAAGCCATGAAAGGCAGTATCAACATTTAAAATTCTAAGGCAACAATATATATCATGCGCAAATCATGCCGAGGTCGACGTCCCGCTACAACAGAAATGTAAAATGTGCACTGCCAAGGGTCGAACGGCTCGAACCATAGATGCATCTGTTACCCCGCTCGCGAACTATCCATGCGACGCGGTCAACATAAAATAAACAATCACCCTGCTTGCGAATCAATCATGCGACGCAGGTTCACATAAAAATACATGCTCAAATAGCCAATTAAGGATTTATCAGGGAGTATTTGTCCAATTAAAAGCCAGTCCTCTTTTTAACAATTTAATAAATTAAAGTTTAATCTTTTTTGAAATTTATTTACTAATTCAATGTGATCTAAGCAATCCAAGTTGTCAATGAGCTTACAATTAATCCAAGTATAGCATGCTTTTGGGTCCTAGCTACCCGGACAACAGCATAATAGTAGCTACGCATGGACTCTCATCACCTCGTGCATACGTAGACCCCACAAATAGGAGCACATAATCAATTAGTTTACCTATGGGAACAATTCCCTCTTACAAGGTTAGAAAGGAGACACACCTCACTCCGAAGATCCATAACCGGCATTCCATGCATTTCTGAAGACTCGAACCGATGCACAACGCTCCAAAGCTAACCAATAATTATGTAAATCCATTAATATATGCTAAGGTACTCATTATAATCTAATTTATAGCAATTAAAAACCTCGATCAAAAAGTTGACAAAAATGCCCTCAAGCCCACGTTCCCGGAATCCAAAAATTTTTGAAGATAAAAATTACCCATGAACTTACGAACTTAATTATATGATTTTCTCTTAATTTCATTCCAAAAATCATGGCTAAATTCCAAGAATACTAATTCCCTAGGTTTTCCCTCAAACCCCAAGTTTTTTAACAAAATTCATGCTTAAATCCATACATAATTGATGTATTTAACACAAAATAGGTGGGGGTAACTTACCTCATCATTGATGAAGAAAATCCTCTCTTAAAACCCCTCCAAGAATCGCCCAAGCCAAGAAAATATGAGAGCAAATGGCAGAAATCCGACTTTTAAAACCCCTCTGCCTTCAGCTATTTTCACACCTGCGGTCCTTTGACCACTTCTGCAGTTCCGCAGGTGCGGTCAAAATACCGCTTCTGCGGTTCCCATCAAGCTCCCTTTTTTCGCTTCTGCGGCTCCCCCTCCGCAGGTACGGTCCCGCATCTGCGGAAAAATGACCGCATCTGTGGTCCCAGTCTAGCCACCCTGTTCCGCTTCTGCGGTTGAAGTGTCGCATTTGCGAACCCGCATCTGCGGTCCACAAACCGCAGATGCAGTTATGACAGCAACCAGCAAACCTCAGCCTCCAAAAATCCTATTTTCGATCCGTTAACCACCCGAAATCCACCCGAGGCCCCCGGGACCTCAACCAATCCCAAAACATGTTACGGACTTGCTCGAGGCCTCAAATCATATCAAAAAATGCCAAAACCATGAATCGACCTCCAATCCAAGCTTTATGAACTTTAGAATTTCAAATTTCTACTTTCGATGTTTAAACACATCAAATCACGTCCGATTAACTTCAAATTTTGGACGCAAGTCATATTCGACATTATAGACCTACTCCAACTTTCGGGATCAGATTCCAACCCCGATATCAAAAATTCCACTTCCGGTCAAACTTCTCAAAAACCTTCAAATTTCTATCTTTAGCCAAATGGCTCCAAAATGACCCAAGGACCTCCGAATTCACTTCCGATCGCGCTCCCAACTCCAGAATCACCATACAGAGCTATTCACAAGCTCGGAATCCCAAACGGAAATCGATAACATTGAAATGCACTTCAAGCCAAACTCATGAAATTTCTTCTAAAAATGCTAACTTCCACAATAGGCGCCAAAATGCCCCCGGGTTATCCAAAACCCGAACCGAGCATACGCCAAAGTCCTAAATCATCATACGAACCGGCTGGAACCTTCAGATCCCGATTCCGAGGTTGTTTACTCAAAAATCCCGTCAGAGTTAATTATTTCAACTTTAAGCTGAGAATTCTCTTCCCAAACCAACCTCAAACTTCCCGAAATACAATTCCGACCATGCGTAAAAATCATAACACCTGTAATGAAGCTGCTCATGGCCTCAGACTACTGAATGACGCACTAGGGCTCAAAATGACCGGTCGGGTCGTTATATTCTCTCCCACTTAAACATATGTTCATCCTCGAACGTGTTGAGAACTACACTGAAGTAGTCTTAAAATCACTGTTTGACACCTCTTGCACCTTTCCGTGCTACCATAACCCGGTTGAGTACGTTAGCTCAATCAGTTCTGAAGATATTCCCTTTTATTCAAGAAGACAAGCCTTAGAGCCCAATTCCAACATCCGGAATTCTCTGCCAAGCCTGTTTCCAACATACGATCACCATATCAATTACTACATATTGTACCAAACATGACTGCATAATTTTGCTGAACTCGCACCTTGCATCACTATGCTCACCGGACCAGAATAACATTTACTAATCAACTTAGTCAAAATTCCACGAACCTGATGCTCCCATTGCACCTCATGACCGATATAGGTCTTACTCCAACCCTTACAATACCACCATGATGGGAGAGATGTGCAGAAATTGATAACCAACTGCCGAATCAACAATTCATTTGTTCTGTACTCTTGTCAAGAACCATCACTGCATTCTAGGACGAATAATGGCCTTAGCTCCTTAATGTACTTCATATACTCAGATTGCACGGATCTTAAAACCAATAATCTCATCTCACCTAGTACGAATTACTCAAGCAATATGCCACCCCGAACATGATCAAAAATCTCAACTGATGCCACAATGTGCTAATAGGCTACCGATTCGAACGCGATATAAGGAAGAAGAAGAATGAACTATGAAAAAGAGATCCAATTACCCCGCTCGTGAATCATACCTGTGACGCGGGCAACATACTAAACCGACACCTCGCTCGCAATTCATACATGCGACACGGGTTCACAGCTAATACGAGCTTTCCTCCGAAAAATAGGAAATGAAACACATAAAGGCAAATATAGGGAACTGTACTCAGCATCATACTGTTGCGACGCGCAACCCAATCCAAATAACATACCCATGGAGGCGTGCCCTCGATCCACACATAGATTTCGCATAAGGAGATACACGTCGAGCTAAATTTGCTCAATACAATAAAATATCGAGTTTCGGTCACAAGCACGCTAGGTGCATAATACCATCCCTGAGGGAGCAGATAGCGCTATAGGCTATAAAATTCAAGCACAACTGAGGTGTGATATACAATCTGAATCTCAATAGCCATTTTGCTCATATAATATCATTTCTACGCGGATCCTCATCACATAAGTAATTCACCAAGCCGTCTCACAACTCGCACGACGCAATACATCATTACATGAAATTGCTAACGACCACATAACACACAAGAACACCCGTCATAATCGCAGTACTCATCCACAGTCTACAATTCAGTAACTGAGTGCCCTCGAGGCATATATTCTCAATTTATCGATATCATCACAAATCTCCATACTGGGGTTAAATCTTTAATCAATCAAGTTACCAGATGTCACCCTTATACAATCTTCCTGTGGGATGCTCCCACAACCTTTTGAAACACACAACAGGTCTGTACATCCCAACCACCAGCTGCACTAATGCTGAAAAGTGATCAAGAATCATTAACCATGATACAAGCCCTTCTTACAGAACACCGATCTCAAGTGATGCTGAAGACATTACCCACTTACTTTAAACATCGAAACTCCCTTCCTGCTCATCCGAGCTTGTGACATACTTGTCCACACCGAACTGCCACCTTGATTCTTACTTCAAATTCCATACTACTCACTGCACCGGACATGCCAATGTACGATAGGACATGATTCTTATAATAACTCCGAAACCACTAATAGGTCAACACTTCATCATATAAAAGCTTTTCGCTGAACTCACTTCAGAAGAAACATAGCAACACACAGGCAAATTCTTATAACTGTAGAACATACAAACATCTAGGTAGTGGTCTAAGGCACCATAGCCCTTCCGGAATCCTCTTTTACATAACAAGCCATAATAGAAGAATGCTCTTGAATAATATCAACTATGGCGGCTGACAAGCCTCATACGCACCGTCACAAATCACTTGCATAAGTTGATCACACAGAAGGAACTGATCTCTACCACCAATATGCCAACTCAATTATGGCTAACCAATCTATCTTTGTCCAATTTATCCTTGATTGCCATCGAAACAATAATAACTCCATCCAACACTTACCATACTCTATTCGCACTCACCCTGAGTAACCTTGAACCGCAAGGCCATGTTGTCTCAAATCCCACAAACTATTTTCATACCTCCCAATTGTTATATGACAAGCCAAAAACATCACCGAACATTTTGTGCCTCTTCTTATAAGCTGCTAACAAGCTTGATTCTTACCTGTAACCATACGCCCAAAATCATTAGGCATTATACCTCATCTTGTGAATTTACCATGACTGTTGTTGAGAGTTACCCGCTCTGACTTGGCCGTGAATATAATCAACTCCATGAGTCTTCCATCACATGAATACCCCATTGGCGAAGAACCCACCGAAACGCTTCACTTGGAACCCACAACTATACAAAACAAAATCCTGAATCTTCCTCCAAGTCTGAACATGGGCCAATAAGGCCAACGATATTAAATTATGTGAGAAATACACTAAATTTTTATATTAAATTGAATAAATTTGACTTCGGTCAACATTTTGGATAAACGGACCTGGACCCGTGATTTGATGGTCCCGGATGGTCCGTAGGTAAATATGGGACTTGGGCGTATGCCCGAAATTGAATTCCAAAGTCCCAAGCCCGAGAAATGAATTTTTGTATGAAATTGTTTTCTTGAATTAATTAAGGAAATTGGAAATGAAATATGATTAAAAGACTATGGTATCTGGCCCGTATTTGGGTTCCGATGCTTGGTACAAGTCTTATACATAGTTTAAGCACTTTTTGTAAAGTTTGGTTGAAAATGGACGTCGTTTGACGTGTTTTGGACTTAAAATGGAAATTTGATGTTTTATGAAAATTTGGAAGGAATCATGAAATTTGAGGCTTAATTCAATGTATATGACGTTATTTTGGCAATTTGATCGCACGGATAAGTCTGTATGATGTTTTTGAGGTTGTGTGCATATTTGGTTTGGAGCCCCGAGGGCTCGGGTGAGTTTTGGATAAGTGTCGGATTTCATTTTTGGAACTTTGGAAAATCTGGCATGAACAGGCCTGCGGGCTTTGCATTCGCAAATGCAAAGGCTGGATCGCAAATGCAAAACCAACCCAGGCCTGCCTTGGCTCGCAAATGCGAAGCATTTCTTCGCAAATGCGAAGGTCGAGCTTTCGCAAATGCGAGACATTGTTCGCAAATGCAAAGTTCTTCTAATGGGTCTGAGTTCGCAAATGCGAACTATTTTTCACAATTCCCATAATTGGTCGGGGTTCGCAATTGCGAACCCCAGTTTGCAATTCCCATATCTGCAGGCTGCATTTTTCCATACTTAGTCGAATTTTCACCATTTTTCACCATTCTTTCAAAACCCAAACTCTTTAGGCGATTTTTCAAGAACAAGTTTCATTCCAAATTATTTGTAAGTCGATTTTTACCCAATTCTTTCAATCATTAACATCATTTAACATGTTTTCCACTTAAAATCAATGATTTTCATTGGGGAAATTGGGAGTTTTGGGTAAAACCTAGGTTTTTCTAAAATTGGGGATTTGGACCTCAATTTGAGGTCCGATTTCAAAACAAATTACATATTTGAGTTCGTGGGGAAATGTGTAACCGGGTTTTGGTTCGAACCTCGGGTTTTGACCACGTGGGCCTAGGGACGATTTTGGAATTTTTGGGAAAAACTTTGGGAAATTAATTTTAATACATTCAAATTGATTTATTTAGTGTTTATTAAAACAATTAAGTAATTATGGCTAGATTCGAGCGAATTGGAGGTGGAATCACGGGGTAAGCTATAGTTGAGGCTTGAGTTGAATTCAAAGCATTGAGGTAAGTGTTTGGTGTAACCTTAGATTGAGGGAATAGGAGTTGAGTCTTATTTGCTACTTGCTAATTCTCGAGTACGATGTATAGCCACGGTGATGAGTATCTATACATTGGTGTCTTGCATGATCGTGAGTCCTTATTTTGCGAATAGTTTGGATTTTGTTATACCTTCCATGTTTAATTTATGACTTGTATATGTTGTAAAGATCTTGTGAAAGCAATTGTGATCTTTAAACTTCGTGGAGCATTGGCTCGAGTTGAAATACAAATTGTGAAGGTATATGAGATAAGTAAATCTTTGGAGCATTGGATCGAGTGATAATGTGAACTATGAGATGAAAGTGAAAGAAAGAGAAAGAGTTAATGATCTATTCCCTTGCCGGGACGTTGTTGATTATTGAATATTTTCCCTTGCCGGGGTGTTGAGATTATTGATGTTGTACCCTTTCCGGATTTTAATTGTTTGTTTGTGTTCCCTTGTCGGGATTTCCATTATTGTTTATTTATTCCCTTGCCCTTGTTTGTGATTGTTGATTGGGTGACAAAAAGTGTTAAAGCATGAAGGGTGATGTCGTGCATTTTTTGTTTCTTGTGAGGAAAGAGTGTAAAGCACGAAGGGTGATGTCGTGCACTATTTGCTTATTGTGAGGAAAAGAGAGTAAACCACGAAGGGTGATGTCGTGCCGCACGATGTGCCATTCCGTGCCGATACTATTGATTATATGTGAGGAATGAGAGTAAAATCATGAAGGGTGATGTCGTGCACGTTCTGTTATACTATTGCTTTTTGAGGATGAGAGTAAAAGCACGAAGGGTGATGTCGTGCACTTGTTGATCTCTATTCTTTATTATTGTATGAGTTGTGTTTTTCCTTCATTACTAGGCAACTTTTACTTGAAACTGTTATCTCCCCACAGCATGCTTCCCCTCCCATACTATTTACTTGTCTTGTTTTTCAATTTCGCTATATATATATATATAACTGCACAGGTTTATGTGGTAGTCCAGTCTAGCCTCGTCACTACTTTGACGGGGTTAGGCTAGGCACTTACCAGCATATGAGGTCGGTTGTGCTGATACTACACTCTGTACTATTTTGCACAGGTCCAGGTTTCGGACAGCAGCAACAATAGTGTGGGAGCAGGCCTTCAGTCCAGCGAGACCTGAGGTAGCCTTGCAAGCGTTCGCAGGCCCGGCGTCTCCTATATTCTCTATTTTGTCTGTTATCTCATTGTATTCGAGACAAACAGTTCATGTTCTCTTTCAGATGTTTGTATTTAGTACTCTTAGCAGTTCGTGAGCATTGTGAAACCAGACTTGGGTAGAGGCTTTTTTTTAACTTTTCGCATTTCTATTCAGTTTTATATAATATTAAGACTTTCGCTTATTATTTAAATTCGTTGCTTTTGTATTATTGCCGATAATTGTCAAAAGGGATTGGGTTATTAATGAAAAAGTAAATAAGTTTGGCTTCCCTAGCTCTCATTAGTAGGCGCCATCACGACTCCCGAGGGTAGAAAATCTGGGTCGTGACAAGTTGGTATCAGAGCACTAGGTTACATAGGTCTCCCAACTCACGGACAAACTTAGTAGAGTCTAAGGGATCGGTACGGAGACGTCTGTATTTATCCCCTAGAGTCTACAGAGTTAGGAAAAAGTTTCACATTTGTTCTATCTTGTCGTGCGGTTCTGTTTCTCAAAGCTAATTGAATTTCTACTCTGTTCTTTCACAGATGGCAAGAACACGTGCTTCCTCATCTTCCAACCAGCAGTCCGAGCCCCAGGAAGCTCCCGCTAGGGGCAGAGGACGAGGCTATGCTAGAGGCAGAGGTAGGGGCAGAGCTCAACCCCGAGCAGCAGCACTAGTGGCGAAGCCTCAGGTCGAGTTTGACGAGGAGGTTCCAGCCCCATCCCCAGCAGTTCCGGTGGGCCCACCTCAGGTCCTAGAGGGGTTTATTACTACTCCATTTCTTCAGGACGCTTTGATACAATTGGTGGGCCTCATGGAGAGTGTTACCCGAGCGAGTTTACTTCCTATAGCACCAGCTGTCTCTCAGGCTGGAGGAGGGGCTCATACTCCGGAGCAGGTAGCTCCCCAGGTTCTGGCTCCAGCAGTTCAGCCAGTTGGAGCAGCTCAGTCAGGTGTGGTAGCCCAGGCAGGTGATGGGGAAGCTATGTCTGCGATGCTTTATGGAGATTAGATAGGTTCACCAAGCTCTTCACTACTACTTTCAGCGGTGCACCCACCGAGGATCCTCAGGATTATTTGGACAACTGCCACGAGGTTCTTCGGAACATGGGTATTGTTGAGACCAATGGAGTTGATTTCACTGCATTTCGCCTATCTGGATCCGCCAAGACTTGGTGGAGGGATTTTTGTTTAGCTAGACCAGCAGGGTCTCCAGCCTTGACATGGGAGCAGTTCATACAGCTATTTCTGGAGAAGTTTCTCCCCGTTACTCAGAGAGAGGCTTATCGGAGGCATTTTGACTGCCTCCAGCAGGGTTCCATGGCGGTCACCCAGTATGAGACCAGGTTCATTGACTTAGCCCGTCATGCCCTTATTATACTCCTCACTGAGAGGGAGAGAGGGAGACAGTTTATTAATGGACTCATTCAGCCTATTCGTCTCCAGATGGCTAGAGAGGCGGGGAGTGATATCACTTTTCAGGAGGTGGCCAATGTGGCCTGGAGGATCAAGATGGTATTGCCATAGGGGGTGGTCATAGAGCAGACAAGAGACCTCGCTATTCAAGTCGATTCAGTGGTGCCTCGTCTGGAGGCAGAGATTCATATGATAGGGGTCAGCCTTCTAGGCATTTCCAGTCAGCCCTCCAGGTTTCTCAAGGTACCCCAGGTGGTCGTGGTTCTCACGCACACTATTCTGATCAGCAGCCATTCATTGCACCACCAGCCCCTATCAATGTACCACCGCTTTAGAGTTTCTATGGTGGTCATTCAGGTCGGCAAGGCCAGCAGACTCAGCAGCTGAGGGCTTGTTACACTTGTGGTAACATGGGTCATATTGCTAGATTTTGCCCTTGTGCACTGTGCAATTCTCAGCACCAGGGTTCTCGTGCCATGGTTCAGGCACCAGGTGCTCCACAGCCTGCCCAGCCAGCTAGAGGTAGGGGTAGAGGTGCCTGAGGTGGAGGTAGAGGTCATAGAGGTGGATCTCAGACCGCCAGAGGTAGATCTCAGACCGCCAGAGGTGGAGGCCAGCCAGCAGTCGGCCGTCCTAGAGAGGTAGATTAGAGTGGTGGGGCCCAGCCCCGATGTTATGCTCTTCAGGCTAGGCCCAAGGCAGAGGCTTCAAATGCGGTTTTTACAGATACAGTTCTGGTTTGTGATAGAGATGCTTCAGTGTTGTTTGATTCGGGGTCTACGTATTCGTATGTGTCATCCTATTTTGCCTCGTATTTGATCATGCCTAGTGATGCATTGGGTATTCCTGTTTATGTGTCTACGCCGCTAGGTGATTCCATCGTGGTCGATCGAGTCCATCGCTCTTGTGTTGTGGTGATTGGGGGTCTGGAGACTCGTGTAGATCTGTTGCTTTTAGATATGGTCGACTTTGATATTATATGGGGGATGGACTGGTTATCACCCTATCATGCTATTTTGGACTACCATGCCAAGACGGTGACCTTAGATTTTTCGGGTATGCCTCATTTAGAGTGGAGAGGAACTCCAGGTCATTCTGCCTGCAGTGTCATATCGTATGTGAAGGCTTGACGTATGGTCGAGAAGGGGTGTTTGGCTTATTTAGCTTATGTTCGGGATTCCAGTGCTGAGGTTCCCTCTATCGATTTTGTGCCCGTTGTTTGTGAGTTCCCTGATGTTTTTCCTTCAGACCTGCCGGGTATGCCACCTGACAGGGACATTGATTTCTGTATTGATTTGGCTCTGGGCACTCAGCCCATTTCTATTTCGCCATATCGTATGGCCCCGCCGGAGTTGAAGGAGTTAAAAGAATAGTTGCAGGATTTGCTTGAGAAGGGTTTCATTAGACCTAGTGTCTCACCTTGGGGTGCGCCAGTGTTATTTGTCAAGAAGAAGGATGGGTCAATGAGGATGGGTATTGATTACCGGCAATTGAACCAGGTAACGGTCAAGAATAAGTATCCACTACCGAGGATTGATGATTTGTTCAACCAGCTTCAGGGTGCCAGGGTATTTTTCAAGATTAACTTGAGATTTGGCTACCATCAATTGAGGATTAGGGCATCTGATGTCCCTAAGATAGCTTTCCGCACTCGGTATGGGCATTATGAGTTCTTGGTCATGTCTTTTGGGTTGACCAATGCCCCAGCAGCATTTATGGAGTTGATGAACCGAGTGTTTAGGCCTTATTTGGACTTGTTCGTGATAGTCTTTATTGATGATATATTGATATACTCCCGCAGCCAGGAGGAGCACGAGCAGCACCTTAAAGTGGTTCTTCAGACTCTGAGGGATAGACAGTTATATGCCAAGTTCTCCAAGTGTGAGTTCTGGCTGAGCTTAGGTGTATTTCTGGGTCACGTTGTATCAGTAGAGGGTATTCAGGTGGACCCGAAGAAGATCGAGGCAGTCAATAACTGGCGTAGACTAGCATCAGCTATAGAGATTTAGAGTTTCTTGGGGTTGGCAGGCTACTATCATCAATTTGTGGAGGGGTTTTCATCTATTGTAGCCCCGATGACCAGGTTGACCCAGAAGGGTGCCCAGTTTAGATAGTTGGATGATTGTGAGGCAAGCTTTCAGAAGCTCAAGACAGCCCTGACCACGGCACCGGTGTTGGTTTTGCCCACAGGTTCAGGGCCATATACAGTCTATTGTGATGCTTCCCGTAATGGGCTTGGTGCGGTGTTGATGCAGGATGGCAAGGTCATTGCCTATGCTTCGAGGCAGTTGAAGATTCATGAGAAGAACTATCCAGTGCATGATTTAGAGTTGTCAACCATAGTTCACGCATTGAAGATTTGGAGGCATTATCTGTATGGCGTGACGTGTGAGGTGTTCACTAACCATAAGAGCCTTCAATACTTGTTCAAGCAAAAGGAGTTGAATTTGAGGCAGAGGAGGTGGTTGGAGTTGTTGAAGGACTATGATGTCACCATTTTATATCATCTGGGGAAGGTCAATGTGATGGCCGATGCCTTGAGTAGGAAGTCAGCAAGCATGGGAAGTCTTGCTTATATTTCGGTCAGTCAGAGGTCGCTTTCTTTGGATGTTCAGGCCTTGGCCAATCAGTTTGTGAGACTGGATATTTCTGAGCCCAGTCGTGTGTTAGCTTGCACGGTCGCTCATTCTTCATTATTGGAGCGTATCCGTGACCGGCAATTTGATGATCCCCATTTGTGTATCCTTAGAGACACGGTGCAGCGAGGAGGTGCCAAGCAGGTTACCTTAGATGCAGATGGAGTTTTGAGATTGTAGGGGCGAGTTTGTGTGCCCAATGTGGATGGGCTTCGAGAGTTGATTTTAGAGGAGGCCCATAGTTCCAGGTACTCTATTCATCTGGGCGCCGCGAATATGTATCAGGATTTGCAGCAGCATTATTGGTGGCGAAGAATGAAGAAGGATATCATAGCATATGTGGCTCGTTGTTTGAACTGTCAGCAGGTTAAGTACGAGCATCAGAGGCCTGGTGGTGTATTCCAGAGGATTGAGCTTCCCGAGTAGAAATGGGAGCGGATTATTTGTTACTGGACTTCCGCTGAATCGGAAGACGTTTGATGCAGTTTGGGTCATTATTGATAGGCTGACCAAGTAAGCGCATTTCATTCCTGTGGCAGTCTCCTATTCATTCGAGAGATTAGCTGAGATTTATATCCGGGAGATTGTTCGCCTTCATGGCGTGCCGTCATCTATCATTTCGGACTGGGGTACGCAGTTTACCTCGCGCTTCTGGAGAGCAGTTAAGCGAGAGTTAGGCACGTGGGTCGAGTTGAGCACAGCATTTCATACCCAGACGAACGGGCAATCCGAGCGGACTATTCAGATTTTGGAGGATATTCTCTGAGCTTGTGTTATTGACTTTGGAGGTTCGTGGGATTAGTTCCTGCCTTTAGTGGAGTTTGCCTACAACAACAGCTACCAGTCAAGCATCTAGATGGCTCCTTATGAGGCTTTATATGGTAGGCGGTGTCGGTCTCCGATTGGATGTTTTGAGCCGGGAGAGGCTCGATTGTTGGGTACAGATTTGGTTTAGGAGGCCTTGGACCAGGTCAAGATCATTCAGGATAGGCTTCGTTCAGCTCAGTCTAGGCAAAAGAGTTATGCGGACTGCAAGGTTCGAGATGTGGCATTTATGGTATTACTCAGGGTGTCGCCTATGAAAGGCGTGATGAGATTTGGGATGAAGGTCAAGCTCAGCCCTAGGTTCATTGGCCCGTTTGAGATTCTTGATCGAGTGGGAGAGATGGCTTATAGACTTGCCTTGCCACCTATTTTATCAGCCGTGCATCCAGTTTTTCGTGTATCCATGCTTCAGAGGTATCATAGCGATCCAGCCTACGTGTTAGACTTCAGCATTGTCCAGTTAGGCAAGGATTTGTCTTATGAGGAGGAGCCGGTAGCTATTCTAGACCGGCAGGTTCGTCAGTTGAGATCCAAGAGTTTTCCTTCTATTCGTGTTCAGTGGAGAGGTCAACCCCCTGAGGCATCGACCTGGGAGTCCGAGTCTGATATGCGGAGTCATTATCCTCATCTTTTCCCCGACTCAGGTACTTCTTTCTTTTGTCCGTTCTAGGACGAACGGTTATTTTAGAGGTGGAGAATGTGACGACCCAAAGGGTCATCACTTGTTTTCTTACTCATTCTGTGCTTCCGAGACCTTGAAAACCTCACTTAGGGTTGCCTAAATTTACGTGCATAGCTCGGGCGCATAGCCGGAAAACTTAAATATGAATTCTGTGCGAAAAATACTAAATTTTGATATTAAATTGAATAAATTTGACTTCGGTCAATATTTTGGGTAAACATACCCGGACCCGTGATTTGATGGTCCTGGAGGGTCCTTTAGGAAAATATGGGACTTTGGCGTATGCCCGATATCGAATTCCGAGGGTACCAAGCCCGAGAAATAAATTTTTGTGTGAAATTATTTTTTGAAAATAATTAAGGAAATTGGAAATGAAATTTGATTAAAAGACTATGGTATCAGGCCCGTATTTGGGTTCCGACGCCTGGTACAAGTCTTATATATAGTTTAAGTGCTTTCTGTAAAGTTTGGTTGAAAACGGACGTCGTTGGACGTGTTTTGGACTTAAAATGGAAATTTGATGTTTTATGCAAATTGGAAGGAATCATGAAATTTGAGGCTTAATTCGATGTATATGACGTTATTTTGGCGATTTGATCGCACGGATAAGTCCGTAGGATGTTTTTGAGGTTGTGTGCATATTTGGTTTGGAGCCCCGAGGGCTCGGGTGAGTTTTGGATAGGTGTCGGATTGTATTTTTGGAACTTTGGAAAATCTGGTATGAACAGGCCTGCAGGCTTTGCATTCGCAAATGCGAAGGCTGGATCGCAAATGCGAAACCAGCCCAGGACTGCCTTGGCTCGCAAATGTGAAGCATTTCTTCGCAAATGCGAAGGTCGAGCTTTCGCAAATGCGAGACATTGTTCGCAAATGCGAAGTTCTTCTAAAGGGTCTGAGTTCGCAAATGCAAACTATTTTTCACAATTCCCATAATTGGTCGGGGTTCGCAATTGCGAACCCCAGTTCACCGCAATTGCGAACCCCAGTTCGCAATTCCCATATCTGCAGGCTGCATTTTTCCATACTTAGTCGAATTTTCACTATTTTTCACCATTCTTTCAAAACCCAAACTCCTTAGGCGTATTTTCAAGAACAAGTTTCATTCCAAATTATTTGTAAGTCGATTTTTACTCAATTCTTTCAATCATTAACATCATTTAAAATGTTTTCCACTTAAAATCAATGATTTTCATGGGGGAAATTGGGGGTTTTGGGTAGAACCTAGGTTTTTCTAAAATTGGAGATTTGGACCTCAATTTGAGGTCTGATTTCAAAACAAATTTCATATTTGAGTTCGTGGGGGAATGTATAATCGGGTTTTGGTTCGAATCTCGGGTTTTGACCATGTGGCCCGGGGGCGATTTTGGAATTTCTGGGAAAAACTTTGGGAAATTTATTTTTATGCATTCAAATTTATTTATTTAGTGTTTATTAAAACAATTAAGTAATTATGGCTAGATTCGAGCGGATTTGAGGTGGAATCACGGGGTAAAGCTATAGTTGAGGCTTGAGTTGAATTCAAAGCATTGAGGTAAATGTTTGGTGTAACCTTAGCTTAAGGGAATAGGAGTTGAGTCTTATTTGCTAATTGTTATGTGATCGAGTACGATGTATAGGCATGGTGACGAGTATCTATACATTGGTGTCTAGCATGACCCTGAGTCCTTATTTTGCGAATAGTTTGGATTTTGTTATACCTTCCATGTTTAATTGATGACTTCTATATTTTGTAAAGAGCTTGTGAAAGCAATTGTGATCTTTAAACTTCGTGGAGCGTTGGCTCGAGTTGAAATATAAATTGTGAAGGTATATGAGATAAGTAAATCTTTGGAGCATTGGCTCGAGTGATAATGTGAACTATGAGATAAAAGTGAAAGAAAGAGCAAGAGTTAATGATCTATTCCCTTGCCGGGACGTTGTTGATTATTGAATATTTTCCCTTGCCGGGGCGTTGAGATTATTGATGTTGTACCCTTGCCTGGTTTTAATTGTTTGTTTGTGTTCCCTTGCCGGGATTTCCATTAATGTTTATTTATTCCCTTGCCCTTGTTTGTGATTGTTGATTGGGTGACAAAAAGTGTTAAAGCATGAAGGGTGATGTCGTGCATTGATTGTTTCTTGTAAGGAAAGAGTGTAAAGCACGAAGGGTGATGTCGTGCACTGTTTGCTTATTGTGAGTAAAAGAGAGTAAAGCACGAAGGGTGATGTCGTGCCGCACGATGTGCCATTCCGTGCCGATACTATTGATTATATGTGAGGAATGTGAGTAAAAGCACGAAGGGTGATCTCGTGCACGTTCTGTTATACTATTGTTTGGTGAGGATGAGAGTAAAAGCACGAAGGGTGATGTCATGCACTTTTGATCTTTGTTCCTTATTATTGTATGAGTTGTGCTTTTCCTTCATTACTAGGCAACTTTTACTTGAAACTGTTATCTCCCCACAGCATGCTTCCCCTCCCCTACTGTTTACTTGTCTTGTATTTCAATTCCGTTGTATATATATATAACTGCACAGGTTTATGTGGTAGTCCAATCTAGCCTCGTCACTACTTCGCCGGGGTTAGGCTAGGCACTTACCAGTATATGGGTTCGGTTGTGCTGATACTACACCCTGTACTATTTTGCATAGGTCCAGGTTTCTGACAGCAGCAGCAGTAGTATGGGAGCAGGCCTTCAGTCCAGCGAGACCCGAGGTAGCCTTGCAGGCGTTCGCAAGCCCGGCGTCTCCTCTATCCTTTATTTTGTCTGTTATCTCATTGTATTCGAGAAAAATAGTTCATGTTCTCTTTCAGACATTTGTATTTAGTACTCTTAGCAGTTCCTAAGCATTGTGACACCAGTCTTGGGTAGAGGCTTTTGTTGAACTTTCCGCATTTCTATTCAGTTTTATATAATATTAAGACTTCCGCTTATTATTTAAATTCGTTGCTTTTGTATTATTGCCGATAATTGTCAAAAGGGATTAGGTTATTAATGAAAAAGTAAATAAGTTTGGCTTGCCTAGCTCTCATTAGTAGGCGCCATCACGACTCCCGAGGGTGAAAAATCCGGATCGTGACACTTAGGTTGCTTATTCTAAATTAAAATGAAAAAAAAGTCTCACACTAATTAGAATAAGTTTCTAATAATGTGTTAATAAATGTTGCATTGAAATTTTAGGTTTCTTATTCTCTATGGACTGAAATTAGTACCTTCATAAGTTCACTTTTACGAACTCTTTTGGTATTCATTGAGAAAACTTTTTGTAATTTATTATGTTGTTTGTTCAATCTTACTCATCTTTACTAGTAAGTCTTGTTGGTATTAGTTGTAAATTTTCCAACAAAATTTAAAGAACTGCTTACTATTTTATATTAACATATTTATCTTTAGATGTTAATTCTAATCAGATTGGTATACTTTGAAAATAACTTTTGAAAGATCTATATCAATCTATAATATATTAAAAGTACGAAGGCTTTTTACCAAATATTATACAAATAGAAATAAAAGGTTATATTAAAGACTACCCAAGGAAAAGTCATATTGGACTTTTATGATATGAATTGGACTTTTAGTTAACTAAAAAAAGATTAGGATATGAATTAACTAAATTAATTTATTCTTATTTTATTTGTATAGATGGAACATCGTACTTGGATGTACAATAGGAATTATCCTAATCGGTAGGGATTGCGGGAGGATTTTGTAGAAGGGGTGGATGACTTTATTAGACATGCAATATCACTTTCACCATACCTAATTGAAGGAGTAATTAGGTGCCCTTGTTTTAGGTGTGACTGTCACGATCCAAAATCCACTAAGGGTCGTGGTGGCACCGGACACCGCTATCAGGCAAGCCAACCAATAATACTTAATTAAATTCTCGTTTTAAATATTTCCGAAACCACTTCTTTTATGCATTTAAACAATACGTGATAAATTCTACTGAATAAATGATGAAACATTTGACAACTTTAAATTTCGGAATAAACCCATAGACATCCCAGAAGCCGGTGTCACAAGTGCATGAGCTATTTCTAAGAAGCAATTCAATACAACATCCGTCCGGAATACAAATGGACAAAAAGTAAATACAATATACTGGAATGGACTATACTAGTTGCGGGACGCCTCGAGAAATGCAACTCACCTAGTCCCAGTATCTTCCATGCTGCTACGCCCCATAGGCCACTAGGGGTACATATGCCTATGCAACAAAAATGCGCAGAAGTGTAATATGAGTACGAAAACAACGTGTACTCAATGAGTATCCCGTCTAATCTCGAAGAAGTAGATACGAGATGGTCAACTTCGACACTTACTAGTGGTCCAATAATTATATATTAATAATATGCTAAATCGTGGATTTTTATAAACATGATATAATTCGATAGGTTGAAGCAAATGAACAACTCTTCCTTTTATAGGAAATTCCCAAATTCTTTTTCATCATTTATGCAATTATTCTCAAGCCGGAAAGAGGCTATAACAACTTCAATAAGTTTCAAGGCAAGCAATACAAGCATGCGCAAATCATGCCAAGGCGTACGGCCTGATCCAACAGAAAATAAATTGTGTACTGCCGAGGGTCGAACGGCGCGAACCATATATGCATCTATTACCCCGCTCGCGAATCATATATGCGACGCGGTCAAATATAAATAAACACAACAATCAGTCAATCAAGAATTCATTAGGGAATAATTATCCAAAGAAAATCCAATTCTCTTTTAACAATTCAAGAAAATGAAGTTTAATCTTTTGAGAAATTAATTTACTACTTCGTTGTGATTTAAGCAATTCAAGCCGTCAATAAGTTTACAAATAATCCAAGTACAACATGTTTTTTGGTCCTAGACTACCCGGACAATAGCATAATAGTAGCTACGCACGGACTCTCGTCACCTCATGCGTATGTAGCCCCCACAAATAGGAGCACATATCCAATTAATTCACCTATGGGGACAATTCCCTCTTACAAGGTTAGAAAGGAGACTTACCTTGCCTCGAAGATCCACAACCGGCATTCCACTCTCTTCCGAAGACTCGAACCGATGAACAAAGCTCCAAATCTAGCCAATAATGATACCAATCCATTAATATATACTCAATTATTTATCACAACCTAATTTATAACAATTCCTAACCCCGATCGAAAAGTTGACAAAAATGCCATCGGGCCCACGTGCCCGGATTTTCCAAAATTTTTGAAGATAAGTTTACCCATAGACTCACGAACTCAAATATATAATTTTCTCTTAATTCCATACCCAAATCATGGTCGAAATCCAAGAATACTAATTTTCTAGGTTTACCTCAAACCCTCAATTTCTACCAATTTACATGCTAAAACCCATACAAAATCAATATATTTAACTCAAGATAGGTGGGGTTAGCTTACCTTGTCGTTGATGATGAAAAACCCCACTTGAAGCTCTCCAAAATTGCCCATACCAAGAGAAAATGAGAGAAAAATGGCCAAATCTCAAATTTAAAACAACCCTCTGCCTCCAACTCTTTCCGCATCTGCGGCTCCACGACCACATCTGCGCCCCCTTCACTTTGGTCCAGACCGCATATGTGACTCATCTGGCCGCATCTGCGGCTCCGCACCTGCGGCCCATTTCTCGCAAGTGCGGTTATGACAGCAACCAGCAACCCCAGCCTTCCAAAAATTTTATTTTTGATCCGTTAACTACCCGAAATCCACCCGAGGCCCCCGCGACCCCAACTAGTCCCAAAATACATTACGGACTTGCTCGCAGCCTCAAATTATATCAAACAGCGCGAAAACCACGAATCGATCTCCAATCCAAGCTTTATGAACTTTAGAATTTCAAACTTCTATTTTTGATGTTAAAACCTATCAAATCACGTCCGATTGACTTCAAATTTTGCACGCAAGTCATATTCGACATTACTGACCTACTCCACCTTCCGAAATCAGATTCCGACCCCGATATCAAAAACTTTGAAATTTCTATCTTTAGCCAAATGACTTCAAAATAACCTACGGACCTCCGAATTCACTTCCAATCGCGCTCCCAACTCCAGGATCGTCTTACGGAGCTTCTCTCAAACTCAAAATCCCAAACGGACATCTATAACACTGAAATACACTTCAAGCCAAACTTATGAAATTTCTTCTAAAATTCTAACTTCCACAACATGCGCCAAAACGCTCCCGGGTTATCCAAAACCCGAACCGGGCATACGCCCAAGTCCAAAATCATCATACGGACTTGCTAGAACCTTCAGATCCCGATTCCAAGGTCTTTTACTTAAAAATCCCATCCTAGTTAATTCTTTCAACTTTAAGCTTCCGAAATGATAATTCTCTACCCAAATCAACTCCGAACTTTCCGAAATTTAATTCTGACCACGTGTACAAGTCATAACACCTTAAATAAAGCTGATCATGGCCTCAGACTGCTGAACGATGTGCTAGGGCTCAAAATGACCGATCGGATCATTACAGCGACTGTATGAAGTTTGGAAAACCGACGGAAGTTAAGCATTATCTTTATAGGAAGGGGTTTATAGAAAATTATTTTGTGTGGACTAGTCATGGAGAGATCGATGGTAACCATGGGATATTTCATAACATGGTTGTGGGTGAAAGTAGTAGGTCGGTGGAGAATACAAATCTTGATTCTAGAATTTATGATATGGTTGCGGATGCTTTTGGGATGCACTTAGGGGGTGAGCCCAATGAAAATGTTGAAGAAACTCCTAATGATGACGCAAAATGTTTTTATGAACAGTTAGAGAAAGCTAGTCGTCCACTACGTAAAGGAAGTCCGCACTCTGAGTTATTTGTTGCAGTTAGATTACTAAGTATCAAATCTGATTGGAATATTTCTCAAGGAGCCATGGACTCTTTCATTGACCTTATGCGTAAACTAGTTGACCCTAATATCGAATTACCTGGTGATTTTTATAAGGCAAACAGATTAATTTCTAAGTTAGGACTTTCGTCAATGAGAATTGATTGTTGTGAAGATGGTTGCATGTTATATTATAAAGATGATGCAGCTTTGGATAGTTGTAAATTTTGCGAAAAACCTCGTTTCGTGAGGCTTTCCAGCGGGAATATGTTTGCTATCAACTCGATGCATTATTTACCTCTTATACCTAGGTTAAAGAGGTTATATGCGTCGATGAGTTCTGCTCCTCATATGAGATGGCACTTTGAAAATAGAAGACCACCTGGTGTTATGTGTCATCCTTCAGATGGAGAAGCTTGGAAGTACTTTGATAGAACATATCCAGATTTTGCTAGTGAACCAAGGAACATTCGGTTAAGTTTGTGTGCGGATGGCTTCACGCCTTTTTCTGTATCTACGACACCATATTCATGTTGGTCTGTTTTTCTTACACCTTATCATCTACCACCCGAGTTGTGCAAGACTAGTCCATATATATTCTTAAATTGTATTATCCCCGGTCCACGTAATCCGAAAAGTTTGATTGATGTATATTTGCAACCTTTGATTGATGAGCTAAAACAATTGTGGTACGATGGTCTTGAAACATATGACATATCAACCAAGTAGAATTTCAATTTGCGTGCTAATTTAATGTGGACAATTAACGATTTTCCTACGTATGGAATGTTGTCTGGGTAGATTACTACTGGGAAGCTAGTTTGTCCTTACTGCATGGAAAATAGTAAAGCGCTCACTTTGAAATATGGCCGAAAGCAATCATGATTTGATTGTTGTCGTCAATTCTTGCCTCCTGATCATGAGTTTAGAAGGATGAAAATGTATTCAAAAAGAATAAAATGGAATATGATTTTCCACCTCCGATACTTTCCGGTGAGGAAATTTGGGAGAGGGTCCAGAACTTCAGTAACGTTACTGAAGCTCCACCTTATAGATTCCCCGGATATGGTGTTACTTATAATTGGATGAAATATAGTATATTTTGGGAGTTGCCTTATTGGAAGGATAATCTTCTCTATCACAACCTTGATGTCATGCATATTGAGAAGAATTATTTTGACAATTTGTTCAACACGGTGATGGATGTTAAAGGTAAGACAAAGGATAACCCGAAGGCTAGAATGGATTACAAGAATATTACAGGTGGCCTGAATTATACTTGCAGACAGCAAACAATGGTAAGGTATTTAAGCCCAAAGCAAGTTACACATTCACTTTGGAGGAAAGACGACAAATTTATGATTGGGTAACGAAATTGAAGATGCCTGACGGTTATGCGTCGAATTTTGGGGAAAAAGTCGATATGGAGGTAGGGAAGTTAAGCCATTTGAAAAGTCATGACTGTCATGTTTTCGTGGAGACCTTAGTGCCTATTGCATTTTGTGGTTTGCCTGAAAGAATCTGGAAACCCATCACAGAGATTAGTTTATTTTTCAAAGACTTGTGTTCTTCCACATTAAGGGAAGAAAACCTACTCCGGATGGATCAGAATATTCATGTAACTTCTACTAAGATGGAAAAGATATTTCCATGTGGTTTTTTTATGTGATGGAACACCTTCCAATCCACCTTATACACGAGGCACGACTTGGAGGTCATGTTCAAAGCAGATGGATGTATCCCTTTGAGAGCTAATATTATAAGTTTGATGTAATTTTCTGTTTCATTTGAATGTTCTTGGCTAACCTGAAATTATGTAGGACAATTGGCAAATGCAAACAATTTGTAAGCAGAGGAATAGCTATGAAGGATCTATATGCGAAGCTTATCTTGCAAAGGAAACTGCTCATTTTTTGTTCTTATTATTTTGAGAGTAATGTGCCATGTGCTATGAATAGGCCCAACAGGCACACGGCCGACCTTATGAATGATCCATTATATCCGCCTATGTCCATATTCAATCAACCAGGCTCATGTTCTAAGGATATTAGAAAGAGAAGTTTGAGTGATATAGAGTTCAAGTCAGCTACACTTCATGTGTTTCTAAATTATCCCGAAGTTGTACTATTTCTCAAGTAAGTATTGATTTAGTAGTTATCAAAATATAGAAATTACTATGGTTGCATCTCAATGCAACTAATAAAATATTTGATGTGTCACAATCACTTCGTGGGTTAATTTGGCCATGATGTTGTATATATGAGATTTGATAAGTGGTTCAAACAATTTGTAAGTTTATCCTTAAAATATTCTAACACTATGTAGGTAAACAATGTTTGAAAGTTATGCTAACTTATGAATTTTTTTAACAATATGTAGGTAAATGATCCAAATAATAGTGTAAACAAATATTTGAAAGATATATCTTGGGGACCTGGGCTTGAGGTCACAACAATGTCTAAGTACGTTGTGAATGGTTATAAGTTTCATACAGTGGATTGCTCTAAAAATAAAAATAGCAACAACAGTGGGGTGTGGGTTCAAGGTGGTGATGGCAACCAAGTTGGAGATATTGATTATTATGGTGTGCTCAAAGAAATAATAGAACTAGAATATACAGGTTGGCCATTTAAGAAATTGATACTCTTTAGATGCAAGTGGTTTGACCCAAATCCAACAAGAGGTACAAGAGTACACAATCAATACAACATAATTGAGGTTAATCATATGAGGGAGTATGATCGCTATGATCCTTTCATAATTGAACATAATGTTAGGTAAGTATATTATGCTCCTTATCCATTGTGGCAGAATAAGTCTGATTGATGGGTTGTAATAAAAACTAAGCCTGTAGGTAGGGTGGAAGTCGAGAATGTGCTAGATGTTTCATATCAAAACGATATCTCTAGTGTTCACCAAATAGTGGACGAAGTTTTAAAAAATGATTTGGAACATCCTAAACAGATATTGGAAGAACTTGATATAAATGAATTAAGAATTATAGAAAATGAGGAAGAAGAATCAACTGATGAAGCTCAAACTAGTGAGGAAGAAGATTTCTCGGACGAGGAACAATACGTCGATGAGCTTTAAAAAGTTGGTTTCTTTAATAACTCTCGTTTATAGCCAATTTCTTTATATGTTTCAATCTAAATATGTATTATATTATGCAGATGATAGGCAAGGGTCGAGGTAACAATGATACTGGTTCTCGGGGTCGAGAAAGGCTAGGAAACCAAAGAGGAGGGTAGAAGATAATACTCAATATTTTCCACCCTCTTTAGAGATGCCTATGCCTATGCCTATGTCTTTGCCTCCACCCCAGGGCTATTCTAAGATGCCATAGCATCACCAGCCTTACACCTTCGTGCAGACTCCAGGTCTTTCATCACAGGGCCATAGGACTATACGTCCGACATATAGTCCAACTGCCGCACGACCACGTGGGTCGCAGCCATCTGCATCGCATGGATTGCATCGATCCATGTCACATCTACATGGATCACAGCCATCACTGTCATAGCCACTAGGGTCACAGCTATCACTGTCACATCCACTTGCGGTCCATACAGCTATGTCGCAGTCACGGGGCTCGCAACCATATTCATCTGGGACTCCTTCTATTTCAGGCCTTCGCCTGCGAGATACTAGCTCTGACACCCCTACACCTTCCACACATGCATCTGATATACATGCTTCGGATGATGATGCTAATAATGACGAGGAGGTGCATTATGATCAATATGGCAAGATCATCATAGTCCCTGAGGGTGATGCGTAAGAGTTATTTATTATTTTTACGTTTATTGTTTTGTACAGTTTTACTAAGATATTAATGTATTTTTTTATTAAATTTCAAGTTCATCCCTAGTAATATTACTACGAGGATAATCACCAAAGCCACCAGAAAGCTTTATGATGGCCCTTATGCGACTTGGAGTGAATTCTCATTCTCATTGAAGGAGCAAATTTTTTATCAATTTAAGGTATATATTCTTTTAAGCAGTATAATTATTTATATTTATTATATTTCCATATAATACTTAACTTTTGAAATACAGAACAAGTGTGTATGGGAACACCACTATAGCGCAGAAGTGACTGCAAATTTACATCTCAAAGCTCGCAAGTGGTTGTCGCATTGTTTCTCCAAAGCTAGAAAGTTGAACCAGAAGCCTGACTGGTTGCTTCAGAATTTATGGGAGGATTTGCAAAGGCAATGGCTTACCACAAAGTTCTTAGAGAATAGCGAAAAAGGAAAGAAACCTCGTGCATCTGAAAAGGGAGGATCCTTGCACACTGGAGGTGCAATCAGCCTAGGAACAATAAAAGGAAGAATGGTACGTAATTGCTTAATTTATTTTAATTTTCAAAGTATATCTATTCTGTTTATTAACTAAAATTTATGAGTTTTCAGGAAAAGAAGTTGGGGCGTCCGTTGAACCAAGATGAGTTATTCAAGGAGACTTATATTGTAAAGAAGAAGAAAGAGACGGATCAAGAAAGAAGGTTCGAGGGCCAAGCCTCGACTGTACATGTAAGTTTTCACTTTTTATTAAGTATTTTGATTTACTTTTATATAAATTTTGAAATACTACTTCAATGTAATTTTTCTTATAGGGTCGCTTCACAGCTGAAGTGGAGGAATTCATAAGCATTCAGCCACCTAATGAGTCGGGCAAGCCAATCCAACCTTCGGACGAGCACGCTGAAAGAATGTGAACGGAGGCTGCTGGCGGTCCAAAATTAGGGAAGGTATACGGGCTTCCTACTAAGAAATTTCATTGCTATAAGTGTGGAATGCAAGGAATAGGGACTTCCTCGCAAGCCGAGCAACTTGATGGGGAGAGCCTCTCCGCTATGCGGGAGACTGTGACAAAGCTCACATCCGAGCTAGAAGCCACCAAGGAAAGAGAAAAGCTTAGAGATGCTCAGTACATTGGCATGCAAGAGCAGATCAAATCTCTCCTAGCTTCTGGCAATTTTTCGATTCCCCGGTCTCGTGAGTCATCGCCAGAGGCTCGCCTTCCCCGTGCTCATTCCTCCCGTACTCCAAGTGCTCATTCCTCCCGTACTCCCCATGATCGCTCTTCCCGTCCTCGACAAGTATACCCTTCTGGATACCGTCTTGGTGATAAAAGTTCATCAGACGATGATGATAATGATGTACAAAACAATCCTTGACTTTTATACACTTTGAACTAGACAAATACAATCGATTTTCGAATGGGCTTGTAATAACAGTTAACTTAGTTTGGTTAGCTTAATGTGTTAGTTCTATTGAACTTTATACTTTGTTGGTTTTAATGTTAGTTTTAATGTCTTGTTAATGTTGTTGTTAATGTTGTTGTTGTGTTGTTGTTGTTGTTGTGTTATTTTTGTTGTGTTGTTGTTGATATTGTTGTTGTTGTTGCTTATTATAGGGATTCGGTATGCTGGCAAGTGAATAAATAACGTAATTTAAGATTAGAGACCAACTTTGATCGCTAAATTTATATTATTAAAATAATAAAGCTACCAAAGTTGGTCGGTATATTGTTTATTCGGAATATTTGGTCCTTTTAGCTTAGAGACCAAAGTTAGTCGTTAATTAGCGACCAACTTTGGTCCCTAAGGTAAAGGGACCAGCATAATATCGACCAGGTCTCTCTGGTCGCTTTTTGACCTGTAAGCGACCAACTTTGGTCGCTTTTGTGGTCACTTTTTTTGGTTGTGATCACTACTGATAAGACAAACAATAAATGTCTTCAATTCTTCCATTTTTAATTACACGAACATAATTGGAACTTGTCGTTTGTCCAATAGTTACCAAGTCCACTTGATTTATTCAAAAATAACAAAAAGGAAAGAATGGAGCCAGGGTTTAGAGGAGAAGATTTAATGTCAGCTATTCATATAATTAATTAAATATAAGTATACTTTCTCTAATAACGTAAATTTTCAGATGATATAATCATACACTTCATTGTGACATCAGAATAGGTATGTGAAAATTAATTCTTCGACACTTCTTCAACTTCATAAAAATGTCTAAAAGAAAAAAAGAAAATTCAAAGTTTTAAAACAAAACCCTTTTCCTAAAAATAACTCTTGTTTCCACAAAAAGATTAGTTGTCCAAACAAGTGCCACCTATATTTTTTTAATTCCATTGCTTGGTCGTCCTGTTTAACAACTTCACCTAACCACCAAATATTGTGATAAGATGGATATGATCCATGTATTCTTAACTAAAACTTTTGAGTTCATTCTAGGAATGAAAAAAATCTTCGTGCTAGTCTTGAAGTAACAATCCAGAAAACAATATTGGAATTTGAACTTACGTTATTTGTTATAACCTGAAAGAATAGTAACGTGGTCGAAGTGGTAGATAAATAAAGTTCTAATATTAAATATAAGTGAGACTCAATAACTATTGGCATGTGATGAGTAGACACTCTTCATAAATAGATGTCACCCCCAACCCCCTCCCCCCTCCCCCTTTTCCTAGCTATTAGAAAACCCTAGCGTATTTTGCCTCTTGAATACGTGGTAACGGTAGATGTCCCATCAGTCAAGTTCTCCGGGCTGTGAGAGCGCATAGCTAGTGGATTGTGGAAGTTGGTCTCA
>MU667609.1:66723-78871 GCA_026770625.1 Nicotiana glauca
ATATATATATATATATATATATATATATATATATATATATATATGACGACCCAAAGGGTCATCACCGAATTTCTGTATTTTTCCGTGCTTCCGAGGCCTTGAAAACATCACCTTTAGATGCCTCGATTTGCGTACGCAGTCCGGGTGCGTAGCCGGAAAGATTATATGTTAAATTCTGTGAAAAAAAATTTCAAAATGTGGCTTTAAAATAATTAAAGTTGACTTCGGTCAATATTTTTGGTAAACGGATCCGGATCCATGATTTGACGGTCCCGAAGGGTCCGTAGAAAAATATGGGACTCGGGCATGTGCCCGGAGTCGAAATCCGAGATCTAAAACCCGAGGAAAGAATTTTTCTGTGAAATTGTTTTTCTGGAATTATTAAGGAAAATGGATATGAAAATTGATTAAAAGACTGTGGTATCGGGCTCGTATTTTGGTTCCGACGCCCGGTACAAGTCTTAAATATGTGTTAAGCGCTTTCTGTAAAGTTTGGTTGAAAACGGGCGTCGTTTGACGTGTTTCGGACTTAAAAATGGAAAGTTTGTGTTAGATGAAAAGTCAGAAGAAATCTTGTGATTGGAGGCTTGATTCTATGTATATGATATTATTTTGGCGATTTGATCGCTCGGTTAAGTTCGTAGGATGTTATTAAGTTAGTGTGTGTGCTTGGTTAGGAGCCCCGAGGGCTCGGGAGTGATTCGGAGGTGGTTCGGAGTGGTTTTGCACTTAGAAATATTGCAGATTTCCTTCAGCTGTTGCAGGCACCCATTTGTTCTACGCGTTCGCGTTCTTCCTTATGCGTTCGCGATGCCCACTGAGTCCCCTTCTTCGTGTTCGCATGCCCCTTACGCGATCGCGTAGGCCAACTCAGGGGCCCCCAGTAATTCCTTCATTGCGTTCGCGAACTCGTCCTCGCGTTCGCATAGTATCAGCTCACCCTTCATCGCGTTCACGTATGTACCCACGCGTTCGCGTAGAGTAAATCCAGGACCCCAGCCTTTTTCCTTCTACGCGTTCGCTTTCCCTCCCGCGCGATCGCGATGCAGACCCAGCTTACCCTTCGCGAATGCGGCCCCTTTCCCGCGAACGCGAAGGGCATTTTTGCCCAGTGATTTTAAAGTTCAAAAACATAATAGTTACGGAATTATTCTCATTCTTTCATAAAACTTGTCTTCTCCAAGCTTTAGGGGCAATTTTTGAAGCTCTTCTTCACTAAAGTCTTTGGGTAAGTAATTTCCCACCAAATTACTTCACTCTTCTTCAACTAATCACTAAATTCTAAGCCTAAAAATATGAAATCAAAGTAGAAATTAGGGGTTTTGGGTTGAGTTAGGGTTTTGAGAATTTTGTGTGATTCAACCTCAATTTGGGGTCGAATCTTTAAACAAATTGTATATTTGAACTCGTGAGGTTATGGGTGATTGGGTTTTGGTCCAAGCCTCGTGTTTGGACCATATGGGCCCGGCGTCGAATTTTGGTATTTTTGGAAGAATGCTAGGAAATTCATATCTAGGCTATGGGATGTTGCCATTGAGTCTTTATTGATATTATTGAATTAATTATGCCTAGATATCATTGTATCGGAGTCGGATTGTAGAGAAAAGGCGGTATTTGAGGATTGATTGTTATTCTTTGGACCGAGGTAAGTGTTTGATCTAACTTTGGCTTGAGGGAATAGGATTAGGGTGTTGTTTGCTAATTGCTAAATGTTGAGTACGGTGTATAGGCATGGTGACGAGTATCTATACACCGGTATCTAGCATGACCGTGGGTCCTTGTTTGTACTTATTCTGATATTGTTATGACTCTACCATGTTAATTGATGAATCCAATAAAATGTGAAGAGTATGAGGATTGATTGTGAGTTGTAAATTCTTTGGAGCGTTGGCTCGAACAATAAAAAGACAATTAGGTAAGAAATGAAGGAAATAGAAAGTATTATGATTAATCCATTGCCGGAATGGTTTGAGTATATTGATTATTCTCCCTTGTCGGGATGTGAAAGTTATTGTTGTTGCTCCCTTGCCGAGATTTAGCTGTTAATTGTGTAATTTCCTTGCCGGGACATTTCTTATTATTTGTTTATACCCTCGCCCCATTTGGTTGTGATTACTGTTTGAGTGAGGAAGAGTGATGATGCACGAAGGGTCATTTCTGTGCCATGTTTTGATTAAAATTGCACGAAGGATCATTCCGTGCCATGATATGAGAGTTATGTGAGGGAAAGCGCGAAGGTTGATGCCGTGCACTTTATTTGATTGCTTTTGGTGAGAATGCGAGTAAAAGCACGAAGGTTGATGTTGTGCAACTGTTAATTTTTCCTGCTCTCATTAATTATTGTTATTGCCCTGTTTCTTACTTAAATTGTTGACTTTACATCCGGACTGTACTCCCCCATAGTATGCTCCCCTCCCTCTTAACTGTTTAATTTCTACATTCTTTCCTGTTATCGCATATATATATATATATATTGAACTGCACATGTTGATTTGGTAGTCCTGTCTAGCCTCGTCACTACTTCGCCGGGGTTAGGCCAGGCACTTACCAGCACATGGGGTCGGTTGTGCTGATGCTACACTTCTGTAATCTTTTGCACAGATCACGGTACCGGAGCAGCTTTTAGGCCACAGCAGTAGGATATTGATCGGGAGCTGACTTCAGTCTAGGGACTTTCGAGGTATCCTAGCTGACGTTCGCAGGGCGGAGTCCCTTCTATGTTATAGTTTGTTTCCTTGTACCGAAACAAACATTGATGTATTTCTATTCAGACTTATTTTTAGCACTCTTTAGTAGTTCGTGAGTTAGCGACACCAGTCTTGGGTAGAGAAATGTTAAACTTCCGCATTTTGGGTTTTCCGTTATCTATGTTTTAAAGACTTCCGCTTTTATTTAAATGACTCGTATTATTATTATAGTTGGGATGTTATCAGAAAATGTTTAAATGTTTAGCTTGCCTAGTTCCGATAGTAGGCGTCATCACGATCCCCGATGGTGGAAAATTCGGGTCGTGACAATAAAATACATATTTTTCAATTATTATTTTAAAAGCGGATATACAACATTATTTTTCCGAAAAAGAAAGTACTTATTACCTTTTAAATGAGACGATACACACAATTTAATAAAATACTAAAGCAAGCAAAGGTCCAATATCCATATATCTCCACCATCAATCAATTTCTCCTTATTCTAGATTTTCTTTACGCTACTTATAATGTAATCCTTAGTCGAAGAAAGAAGGGAATCACATCAAATTTCTATAAACCTATGCCTAATTTCATCGATGAATCATTAAATAAAGTGAATTTAGCGAGATCAATATAATCTTTTTCGACGAACTAAGGCAAAAACCTAGAGCGGTAAAAATCCAAATATCTCAAAGATAAAAAAGGTGGATTACCATGACTCTTGCCGTATGAAGGTGATACTCAAAATCACTAAGTTAAGTAGGTCATTTGTCATTCCAAAGAGAACCAAATGAAACCCATCCAAAATATTTCCACGGGAGAGCTCTAACAATATTATGATTTGTTCCACTTGGGAGCTTTTCTCTAGTTATACATGTGAAGATAGAAGATAAAAATGGAAGACAAGAATAAAATAAAGAAAACAAGAACATCTCTAATTGAAAACATTTTCTTCATTCTTATATGCTAATTTTTTTCAAAAGACAACAAAAGGACCTCATTTCTCTTCCAACTTTCCCATATAATTACCACCACAAACAAGCAAAAAGTAGAGAGCATATTTCATCTTAAGCTCCAAAAAACACAAATTCACAAACATGCATCATATATATATATATAGAGAGTAATATGTTAAAAGGTCCAAAATTATACAGGAACTGTCCTTCCACTATTCTTCATTTCTGTTCCACTTTCCTCTTCTCCTTCATTTTCCCTTGACATTTCTTCCAATGATTTTCCTTTGGATTCTGGCACTAAAAATGTGAACACCATTCCTAAGAAGTTAACACAACCTAAGACAATCAGTGAATTTCTCACGCCAATTCCAGCAGGGTAACCGGCATCAGTCTTTTTTGGATCTGTTGGTTGAGCAGCGTATAAGAATCCGAATGCACCAATCATCGCTCCTGCTTTTCCAGCTGCTGCTGATATTCCATGGCATGTTGATCTAAGCCTGGCTGGGAAAATCTCCGCAGGGACAACAAATGTTGTGGCGTTTGGACCAAAATTCGCGAAGAAAAAGGTAAGTGAGTACATGATCACGAACCCGATTCTGTTATCCTTTAGAGTCCAATGATGATATGGAATGGCTAAGGCAAACATGAACACTGTCATGAAGAAGAATCCCATTAACTGAATTGCAAATCGACCTATTTTGTCGATGAAGAACACTGTGAACCAGTAACCTGGAACAGTACTGCAAAGGGCGATAAGAGTTTGCGCCCTTGCAATTCTGTAAACTTCCTCCAACGCATTCATTGTTTGCGCTGGAGGAATCCAGCCAATCGCGCTGAAAATATCCTTTTGGAAAAGGTTTTGGCTGTAGAATGCAATGTCCAACAAGAACCATGTGCTAGCAGTTCCAAGCAAGTGAAGTCCATGGCGACGGAGGAACTCCTTAGAAAACAAACCAAACTCATTCCCAGTGTTCTGAGAAACATTCTCAACTTTCCCTTGCTCTTCTTCAATATCGACTTGCAACACTTTAGACATGTCGTTAGCTGCCTGTTTTAAGTTCTTGGCCACCAATGCAGTGTAACGAGCAGTTTCAGGCATCTTCATACGCCAGTAATAAGTCATTGCAGCTGGGATTGCACCAAACATAAGAATTATACGCCACACGAAATCAGCCTGAGAGACAGTTGAAGCAAGAGGGCCGTCCTGATATGTTGGTGCAGGGAACGCGCCCTTAAACGCAGCAGAAACAATGATTGCCACCATTCCACCAGCCAAAATTCCAAAACCTTGCATTGCAAAAACAGCAGCAATGAAAGCTCCACGCGTCTTTTTATTAGCATATTCAGACATGATAGTAGCAGAAAGAGGATAATCACCACCAATGCCAAAACCTAACCAAAACCTGAAGAAGCAAAGTGTAGTCATAACACTTTTTGGTGTATGACCAAAGGAAAGCCCTGAGGCAATTGAACAAATAACCATCATCATAAGGGTCATTCCATAAACTTTTTTTCTCCCCATTTTATCTCCGAGCCACCCGAAAAACAGTTGACCAGCAAGGGTCCCACAGAAGGCGACTCCGTTCACAGCAGCCGAGACGTTAGGAGGGAGAGATCCAGGTTTCAATGCCCCGTCGCGGTGGTAGTAAATGCGGCCAAGCAATTTTGTGACCAAAGAAATGCAGAAAAGATCATAAGCATCAGTAAAGAAGCCCATGCCAGCAATAACAATTGCTGTGAAGTGATACAATTGTGTTTTTGCTACATCTAGTGCATTTAGCACTTGCAATTGATCTTTAGCCATGACTATACTTTCTCAACCCTTAATTCCTGCAAAAAAAAAAAAAACAAGAGAGGGTAAATTATAGGGTTTCACTTACATATATTGACAATGATTTTTTTATTTTAACACTAGTAGTGTATTTTGACCTGTTATATAACAAAGAGTTATTATGTTGAGGTAACTAATCCCAATTTATGAATGGATTACATTGCTAGTCTACTGAAGTTAAACTCAAACTATATACTACTAAAAAACAGGAATCAGCGATGTACAAATTCTGTAACAGCAAAGTCCGTCGGTAATCCTACATAGCAACTAATTAGCAACTGATTATGAAAAATTAGGTTAGCTATGAGCGATTTAGCAACAGATTAGTGATGAAGTTCGCAGCCAATTCCAGTTTTTTTAGTAGTAATAGAACCAAACAAGAAGATAATTTTGGATGCAATTAATCAAAGCATATTTATGATGGAATTAATCAAAGCTAATCTGAATAATTAAGTTTGTAATTTGTCCAGTAGGGGGGTAGATATGACTTCTTGGTAAAAAGGCAAAAGTAGGGGACCCCAAAATCATTTTCCTGCCTACTTTTCAAAGTTTGAGACTTAAGCCGTGTACTTTATGGCTATTTATGTGAAAACAATAAAGAAGCGTTTAATAGTCAAAATTGGAAAAATATGTTAGAAATTACATGAAAAATATGTTAGAAATTACATCAGCTACAGTACCACTGTAACAGCTATTTCCAGGTAGGGACCCATAGATTCTGGCTGATGTTTTTTTTTTTCAATCCGGTGTTTGGTAACTATATCGGGGCCCGATTAAATTCGGATTCGTGCCGGTAAGTCCCACGTTGGGGGTAAAGCACTCCCTAACAAAGGCTACTTCATACTCAGGGCTCGAACTCGAGACCTCTAGTTAAGGAGTAGTGACCACTTATCACAACCCTTGTTGGTGATTCTGACTGATGATATCATCACAAATAATTGGTGAAAAAATAAACTTCAGTCAAATTTTACATAATTTATTTATTAAAGTACTAGAGTATAAACAAGTTAAATTATTTTTACATATGGAGTAGTTGATATGTAGTCAAACTAAACTTAAAGTTCTTGTCAAATAGCAATTGTTGAGAGAAAATAAGTACTCATGTATTCTCTAATAGTCCATGCTATGAAGTCATGCACCTGATGCAAAAATATTTAATTTTTTTAAAGAAATATTATATTTTTTTTAAGTCTTAAAAAGGGGAAGACTTTTCATAAACATAGGAGCAAGGTGCATGTGAACCACAATTCTAGAAGACACGTTAGTACTTTTCATGAACAGAGATACTAAATAATGGACCAGAAAAATGTCTTTTTTGGTACATCAAATTAAAAAGCCATATTACCTCAAGGTTTTTTGTACGTGGATTTTTGAATAGCTCCATAAACACACAACAAACACTATAAGATCCCGTTTTAAACACAGATTTTTTTTTTACTTTTTTCAAAAAAATAAAATTGAAAATATTGTTATTTATGGAATTTGATTAGTTTTTGAAAAAAATTAAGAAAAAAATTTCAAGTTCCAAAAAATGGCCGAATATTTTTCTTCCGCTCCTAAAATTTTTTTTTCAAGTAAAATGCACGTCGTCTAGAAACAACTTTCGCTATGTCTCGTCTACTGAATATCTATCAAAAACAATTTGAGGGTGTGTGGGGGGGGGGGGGACAATTTTATTTTCTTTTGGATTCATGAAAGGGGAAAATGAAGAGGGAGAGAGACACCTCAACCTCTATGATTCATAAAATCCATCATTAATTTAACCAAAAAACTGATTCATATTTACGAAAAATGGAAACAAATCGTCAGTACAAAATTGAAACACATGAAGGAGAAAAGGCATTAGAATTCTAAAATCTTTCAAGATTTCATTTAGCTTGATTTCCTACAGGCTACATCGTTACAAAATTGCGTGCATGTGTGCTTTTAGCTTGATTTCATTTAGCTTGATTTCAAGTTAATTCTGAGTCCAAATTTTAATGGAGAAAAGGCATTTAGCTTGATTTCATATAGGCATGAATATTTAAACTAGAGCATATACCCATTGATCAATTCCTCTTATATTTTCCCTTAAAATTCAAACCAAGAACTCAGAATTTTCACTTCCTCCATTAAAACACACATGCATGGGAGTATGAACACACACAAAAAAAAAAAAAAACACAAAAAAGCAAAAAGGGTGTTAAAGGAAAGATTTTTACACTGACCTGAGAGGATTTTCTCCAGCAAAATTTTCAATTTCCACTGAATGCAACAGATTCAAGAACAGCAGAGAAGCAGAAAGCTAAAAGCTAGGAAATTTCAATGAAGAAAATTTCCTATAAAATTTTACGTTCAAAGGTTTAACAAAAAGCCAAAAAATAAAAACTCTGATTTTTGCATTTATTAGCTTCTCTGAATCTGAACTCTCTGAGTAATGAAGAGAAGATGGAGAATTAGTGCCGTATTTAAAGTGCTTTTTGAGCATCTTCTTAAGGTATATTCCTTCTATTCGCCCGCTTTTTAGGGTTGTACACCATTATGATCTTGCCACCTAAGGCTTGGGTCCCACATGATGGTCTTATTTCCTTACGTGGCATGATCAGAGGAGTTCTGAGTTCTGTTCTAAGGTGTAAGTCAACGGAGTCACGTACATCACCCCCACTTACAGAGTGTTGACCACCCTAGTTAATTCTATGTATTCCCTTATAAAAATGAATTTATTACCCTACTTAGTTCTATCTATTCCCTTAAAAAAATAAATTAATATTTTTTTAATATTAGTCTGGATTTTCATTATCCCCAAACAAACAAAAAAGGTACTGAATTCTAAACTACTGCTATTTTGTGCGGTATTAGTCGCTTTGCAAATTGAATTGTTCCAAGATTTGACGTTTTATAAAAATTTATTATTATCTCTTTGAGTATTTATTAGTTGAGATGTTTAAGAGAATGATATGGATTATTATTCTTATAATTAAATTTATTAAATATCTTTTTGACGTAAGAGAAACTTAAAAGATTACAAGATAATGTTGGAACTAAGGTAGTATTGAAAAAGATAATTGTTCCCAAAGTTATAATTGACCGGTTGATGCCATATGAATAACAACTTAAGGATTTCATATTCTATTTTTGTTAAAATATTCAATGTAAGTTTATCTATTTCATTTTTGATGGATAAGTTTTTTAAGGCTTGGGCTTGTAGATTATAACCGGTTACCTGACATATTAATCGAGGTGCGTGCAGTAATTTTGGAATCATATATCATCATAAAAGAGATATAATCGACGAACTTGAGCTAATTGCTTAAATTTGTCTTAAAGATTACTCTACAAACTAGTGAATCTCTACCCCTCTAGTAATTTACCACTTCTGCTATTTTGTTTTGCAAATCTATAAATTAAATTTACTCTTTAAAAACCCAGATATATTATTCAAAGTCAAATTTAGCAGAAGGATCAAGTAGAAAATTCCCTTTGAAAGAGACGATAATTTTTTATTTTTTTTTAGGGGTGGGGGTTGAGGTTATTGCATGATTCATGCAACTATTCTGAATTTGTCTTAGGTCAAAATATATATAATTGATGCAATTATAAGTTAGTGGGGGTTATGTGGTGATACTTTGCAGGCATAATCCAATCATTAACGTAAAAAAGTTAAAATAGAATGAAATATAGGAATAAATAAAACTCAATGTATGGCATCTTAATAGAAACATATCATATATGGTGTGAAAGTTTACTCTGGTGAACAAGAATTGAAAATGAAAATATGTTGGCGTTCTACCTACTTTGTTTGGGAATAATTGTAGATTATATTATATGGTGTGAAAAGGTGCTTAAACGGGGGGAAGAAAATAAGAGCAGCAAATATATCTATGATTTTCGACTTTGAAGAATAAAATGTGGGTAATTAATTATTTGAAACGTCACGAAGCCGAAGAAAATTACTAGTACTATTTTTATGTACTGATTATCACTTGGGAAACGGAAAACTAATGTTATAGGAGTATATTTTTCACTATAATAACACAAATTTTAATACGATGACCTCTTATATAATCATTGTGAATCGATTTGAGCAGTGGTGGAGCCAAATATTTTAACAAGAGAATTCGAAATACTAAAAAGTAAACACATAAACAAAGCAAGGAAATTCAACATTTATTATTTATGCATAAAAAGTAATTTTAATCTTATATATATAATATAATTTTTTGGTAAAGGAAAGAACCCCTCTGTCACCCTAACTCCGCCCCGCACTTGAGACTCTATCTTGTTGTTTATTATCTGCGAAGAATTATTAATATTGTGAATTAATTAATTTTTATATAAGTCCATGTAAATAATGTGTTACTAAATACAATAATTAAGTGCATGCAATATGTTTGGCACAAGATAACAACTTCTAAAATGTAATATACTAAGAGATAACAGGATATTTCTTTTCAGAAACTACTCCAAAATGAAGATAAACGAACGTATACTTAAATGAACATATAAAAGATAAGGTTTTAATGTGAACACAAGACCATTATCGTAAACTCGACCCAAATCCCAATATTTATTTATCAGCTTAATTAAATAACTTAATATTTGATCACACATTCACACTCAATCTTTGTAAAATTACTGTTTTCCCCTTAAATTAAGCCCATCCTTCGCCGTTAATCCATTCTCCCATTTCCATAATTGAAGCAATAATTGTTAAATATTTTTATATTTTATTGGATCTTTGGACAAGAGGGGTTGCTCTAATGGTAAGCAATCCCCACTTCCAACCAATAGGTTGTGAGTTCGAGTCTCCCCAAGAGCAAGGTGGGAAGTTCTTGGAGGGAAGGATGTCGGGGTATATTTGGAACAGCCTCTCTATCCTAGTGTAAGGATAAGGTCTGCGTACAAACTACCCTCCCAAAATCCCATTAAGTGAGATTATACTGGATTTTTATTGTTGTCGTTGATCTTTGGAAGTGAGCAAGGATTGAGATAAGATCAATAGGTTCAATTTTTACAACTAATAAGTACTAGTTGACAAATAAATAGTCGACTTTATACATTTTTCTAAATTTTATATTAAAAATTAACATTTTCATGTCGCCGAATAACAAGCTGACATCCAAATTCGTTGTAAATTATTAATTATATAGAAAAACAAGATATTCTTTTTATATCAGAAAGAGCTTGCACAATGGATCTTCCACACCTGAGCTATTAATTAATTATGTAAGTTTATAAGTTTAGTTACTCCATCTATCCCAATTTATGTGTTATTGTTCAGATTTAGAGAGTCAAAACTTCTAATTTTGATTATGGATTGAGACATAGACTTTTTAAAAAAATTAAAATAAAATTTATATATTTGAAAAATATAAAAAATAATAATGAAATTGAAAGAATTAAAAGACATATAAAAATGACGTTTAATGAAAAACTCATTTAATTCTTAAAATCCAAACTAGGACGTAAGGAGTACATTAAGTGGGCCAGCTGGTGGGTGGGGACTCTATTATTGTGAAAATATTAAGTCTCAAGTCAACGCGTGCGAGTTAATACCAGTAGCTGGTTGATTAAAAAAATTTCTCTAGTCTGTCCTTTTCCAAAGTAGGACTTTTCATGTTACTTTCAATTATTAAAAGTAGGATTTTTTTAATTATTTTTTATTTTACATTTGTCATGTGACAGTTGTATATTTGCCTTTTAAGTCAACTCTAATAATCTATTACTACTGATAATAAAATTTTGAAAAACCTTTATACGGCTCTCTTTTGAATTGCGTCCGATATTTCTTAAAAGCTTGTTCACATTTATCAATTAAAGAACTATATATATATATATACTAGTAAGGTTAGCCCGGGTCTTGCCCGAGCCCAAAGCGAACAAAGGTTTACTATTATAAATTGAGGTATAGTGACGATATTAGCAAGGAATGAGCTTGTGACTGTTGGACTTTTAAGTCATTGGGCTTTAAAGTATAAAAGTGTGAATTGGAAATGGAGGGAAATATATGGAGGGAAAAATAAAAATTTGAAAAAGTAAGCTTATGTCTTGCACTTTGTCCCTCATTGGCGAGGGACAACTACATTTGTGTGTGTATATATAGAATCACTTCTTAAAGCTCTTAAAAGGAGTCGAAGAGAATCAACCCTTGAGCCGTCATCGTCACTCGCTCGGCTCGGCTTCGGCTTCGGCTTTGGAAAATGACCCTTAAATAAAAGCGGAAGTCTTTTATGTCATAAATACTGAAAACTCAAAAAAATGCGGAAGTTTAACATTTCACTACCCAAGACTGGAGTCGCTATCTCACGAACTACTAATGAATGCTACAAACAAGTCTGAATAGAAAAATATACAGTGACTGTCTCGGTACAATGAAAACAAACAGAAGATATAGAAAGGGACTTCGGCCTGCGAACGCCAGCTAGGCTACCTCGTAGTCCCTGGACTGAAGTCAGCTTCCACTCAATGTGCTACTGTTGTGGTCCAAAAGCTGCTCCGGTACCGTGATCTGTGCAAAAAGCACAGAAGTGTAGCATCAGCACAACCGACCCCATGTGTTGGTAAGTGCCTGGCCTATCCCCGGCAAAGTAGTGACGAGGCTAGACAGGACTACCAAATCAACTCGTGCAGTTCAATATATATATATATGTGCAATAAAAGGAAAGAATACTAAAACTAAACAGTTAAAAGGG
>MU667614.1:4344-16056 GCA_026770625.1 Nicotiana glauca
TTATTTAGAGTCGTTTTGGATTTGTCTTATTTTTATCAATAAAATGAGGCATTTAGCATTATAAGTTCTCCAAAACTATATGTCGCTAGGCCTACCTCGGGCACAACGAGGCACCCAAATTAGGACGCAATATCACAATGTGTTTAAATACTGCAACACTTTTTCCTCAGAACCTGCACTAATTTGTTACCTTTTTTTGTTTTTATTTTTATTTTTATTCCCCTCCCCAAAGGTTAGTTTGCGCATTTTGGCACCATCAGCATATTCTACAAGATCCAAGGGCCCTCCACCTCCTCCTCCTCCGAGTCCTGTCCGGAACAAGAGCAAAGGAAGAATGGAAAACTCAAGTGCTAGAAAGGAGATTGAAAGGGAAGAAACTTCTCAGGTACCCCAATTGCTAAGGGAACTGCTTCTCATCTTGAGCAGAAATTGTTGAAATTCCAGGAAGATTTGGACCAAGTTCGAAACTTGGCAAGCCTATCATTCTCTCTTACTGCTCCTGATGTCAACACCTAAAACCCCACACCTCCACAAAACACCCCGCAACCATAAATACAGCCTACCCACGCTCAAACCTGCTACAATGCTCCATTTCCCGAGCCACCAAACACCACAAACAACCACCTCCATAACACTCCTATCTTTATGGATAACATACCTCACTATACCCAACCGATCTTAAATGCACCGTGAGTCTGATGACGAAGACTCCCTCATCAGGAACTTAGCAGCTGTGCTCAAGAAGTTAACTAGTCGGGTCCAGGGTGTCGAAGGTAGCAAAGGCATTTAGGGGCTGAACTATGAAGACTTATGCATTCAGCCAAATGTTGAACTTCTGGAGGGTTACAAACCTCCCAAGTTCGAAATGTTTAATGGATCCGGAGATCCCAGGGTTCACCTGAGGACCTATTGTGACAAGTTAGTTGGGGTTGGAGAGACGAGAAAATTCGCATGAAGCTCTTCATGAGGAGTTTGAAAGGAGATGCACTGTCCTGGTACATCAGTCAGGACCCCAAGAAATGGACGAATTGGGTAGGTATGGCAACGGACTGCATGGACAGGTTCCGTTTCAATACAGAAAATGCACCGGATGTGTTCTACATACAAAAATTGAAGAAGAAGCCTACTGAGGCATTCCGCGAGTATGCTACTCGTTGGAGGTCAGAAGCTGGGAAGGTCAGGCCAGCCCTGGAAGAAGAACAAATGAATAGGTTCTTCGTCCGGGCTCAAGATCCCCAATATTATGAAAGATTGATGCTGATCATGGGTCAAAAGTTCTCTGATATTATCAAACTCGGAGAAAGAATCGAGGAGGGCATCAAGAACGGTATGGTAACAAATCTTGAAGCATTGCAAGCCACCAATAAAGCTTTACAAACTGGTGGCACGTCCCAGAAGAAAGATGTAAGTGTCGTGATGATCGCACAGGGAGCTAAATCACCACCAAAATACCACACCTACCCATCACCTCCACTTACATATCAACCTATCCCAAATTACCAAGCACTCGCACCCTCCTATCCACCTCCCGTTTACCAATCTACTCCACCTCTCACATATCAACCCACTTCACCCAGATACTCTCAACCAGCACCTGTTTACCAAGCTTATAACACTCAACCTACTCACTACCAATCGCCACCTACCCGCCAAAATTTCCCAAGGCCCAGACCAAATTTTGACCGAAAACCTCCCAGGCAGTACATAGCCATCGTTGAGCCAATTGACCAATTATATGAGAGACTCAAAGCTGCCGATTATGTCACTCCTATCCCAGCCAAAACACCAGAAAATCCCTCCCAGTGGATCAACCCCAACAAGACCTGTGCGTATCACTCCGACATGAAGGGGCACACCCTTGACGAATGCCGTTCCTTGAAAGACAAGATTCAGACTCTAATCGACAAAAAGGTCATCGTAGCAAAGGAGCCCGCTCCTAATATTCGTAACAACCCCCTGCCTGACCACAAAGGTGGAGACGTTCATATGATTGAGATCGAGGATGATTGGGACCCCAAAGGGTCGATATGTTTAATTGCTGAATGGGATGAACCAAAGAAGCCAGCAGTTACCCTTAACCCAATTGTTGGGCAGAATCAACCCTCCAAGGATGACGAAGTAAATATGTCTGTACCACTTGAATTTGGAGTGCCTCATTCTGCAAAGGCATCTGGGCCGATCGAAGTTGAGTTTGGGTTTCCAAAGGCACCTACACCCTTTGAAATTGCTGTGTTGCCACCAAGGGTGCCTATTCCGGTGGCAATGAATGGCATGACACCATTCCACTCAAATACCATACCATGGGATTACACTGCCGAAGCAAGGAGGAAAGGAAATACAAAGACAGGAGAAATGATTGCCGCACAAGGAATGACTAGAACAGGGAGGGTCTACACCCCAGAGCACCTAACTGAGTCCGGTAAGCAAGCCTCTGGACGTCCAATTAAAACTGGGCCTGACGATCTTTGGAGGAAAATACAGGCTAAGGAATACTCGGTCGCTGAACAGTTGAACAAAACACCAACACAAATATCTATCCTGGCTCTTCTGCAAAGTTCAGATGCTCACAAGAATGCCTTAATGAAGATACTGAGCGAAGCCTATGTGCCCAGCAATATAACCAGAGGAGAGATGGTGAATATGGTGGGGCAAGTGCTGGAAAGCCACAAAATAACCTTCCACGAAGACGAATTGCCACCAGAGGGTTTGGGTCATAACAAGGCACTGCACATCACTATGCAATGCGAAAATTATTTCATCACCAAAGTCCTGATCGATGGAGGATCCAACCTCAACATATGCCCGCTTGTAACTCTCAAAACTTTGGGAAAAGGCCTGCACGAGATCAAAGACGGAGCTATCAATGTCAAAGCCTTCGATGGGTCCTAGAGATCTAATATTGGAGAAATCAGCCTGTGCTTGCAAATGGGACCAACGTGGTTCATCGTCGACTTCCAAGTAATAGACGTCTCAGCATCCTACAACCTGCTGTTAGGACGCCCCTAGATCCACGCTGCTGGAGCCGTAGCATCGACCCTACATCAGGCGGCAAAGTTCGAATGGAATCACTAGGAAGTGATCATTCATGGCGATGGTAGTAATCCCATATACAGTCGCCAGACCATCCCAATGATTGGAGGCAGAAGGAGAATAGGCGGAGAGACATACCACCGCATTGAAAGGGTCAACGCTGTAGACAAAGACAAATGGAGGGACAACAAGATTGAAAGCATCCTGAATTGGTGTGGGTACGAGCCTGGAAAAGGGGCTCGGTAAAAATCTTCAGGGGATCACTAAGCCCATCAAACTGAAGAAGCTTATACTTGGAAGGAATTCCAGAATTGGTCGCCACCATGGCGCGACGCCTACTATCCGTTGGAGTTTCTGATACCTAGACTGGATCAAACATTCCAGCCGGCAGATACTATAGACGGGTCCGAAGAAGATGAGACATTGGCAGCCATGAAGAATTTGTTCCTACAGGATGATGGTATGGACTGTTGTGTTCTTTTTAAGGAGGATGGGGAGGAAGGCCCTTCCATACAAGCCGCAAGCAAAGGAGACCGCCTCAGCAATTGGTCAATTAGGACCTCCAGGGCCCGGAAAGCTTCGGGGTAGCAAGGCTAAACAAAAGCACCATGAATCTCATTTTAGCTTACTTTACTAGTTGATTTTCTTTCCGCATTGTCTTTATTTCAATAAGAGCTCCGATGTTTCGAACAATTATGGATTCAATCAAAGCATTTCAGTTTATCATATATATCTTGCTTATTATTTTCTCTATCATTTACTCTATTTTATACAGCATTACTACAACTTATCTTGAAGATAAACCAATGACTGTGACTTGCAACGAAACAACGCAACAAAAGAAAATAGTCTCAGAAGAAGACGAGATACCCGAAGATGTCGTCAGAGAAGTTGAGAATTTTGAGAATAAACCTAAGTCCAACCTGGAAGAAACTGAGGTCATTAATTTGGGAGATGCAGAGAATGTCAGAGAAACTCGCATCAATGTTCACTTGCCGTCATCAGAAAAGGAAGAGTATATGAAAATTTTGAAAGAATATGAGGACATATTTGCCTGGTCGTATGATGATATGACTGGCCTCAGCACGTCCATCGTAGCTCACAAACTGCCAACAGATCCAGCCTGTCCGCCGGTAAAGCAGAAGCTCAGGAAGTTCAAACCCGATATGAGTTTGAAAATTAAAGAAGAGGTCACTAAGCAGGTCAAAGCCAAAGTTCTCAGGGTAGTGGAATATCCAACATGGTTAGCCAACATCGTGCCAGTACCAAAGAAGGTTGGGAAGGTCAGAATCTGTGTCGACTACCGGGATCTCAACCGGGCCAGTCCCAAAGATGACTTTCTCTTGCCAAACATACACATTCTTATCGACAATTGTGCAGGCATGAATTGTAGTCTTTTGTTGATTGTTTCGCTGGGTATCATCAAATATGGATGGATGAGGAGAATGTAGAGAAAACGGCTTTCATCATGCCATGGGGAATGTATTGCTACAAAATGATGCCATTTGGGTTGAAGAATGCTGCCGCCACCTACATGAGAGCCATGACTACTATCTTTCACGACATGATACAAAAGGAGATCGAGGTATATGTGGACGATGTCATCATCAAATCCAAGAAAGCCGCTGATCATAGGGAAGATTTGAGAAAATTCTTCAACAGACTGAGAAGGTACAACCTGAAACTGAATCCCGCCAAATGTGCATTCGGGGTTCCTGCTAAAAAACTACTGGGTTTCATCGTGAGCCGCCGAGGGATAGAATTGGACCCATCAAAGGTCAAAGCCATTCTAGAATTTCCACCGCCAAAGAACAAGAAGGACATGATGAGTTTCCTGGGGAGACTCAACTATCAGCCGATTCATAGCCCAGTCCACAATCATTTGTGAACCCATCTTTAAAATGCTAAAGAAGGACGCTGCTACTAGGTGGACCGATGATTGTCAGAAAGCCTTTGACAGAATCAAGGAGTACTTGTCAACACCGCCAGTCTTGGTTCCTCCCGAGCCAGGAAGACCTCTATTACTTTACCTTGCGGTATTGGATGGAGAATTCGGTTGTGTCCTAGGACAACATGATGAAACGGGGAGAAAGGAGCAAGCCATCTATTATCTCAGCAAGAAGTTCACCCCGTACGAGGCCCGGTATTCTCTATTAGAGCGCACTTGTTGTGCTCTGACTTGGGTAGCTTAGAAATTAAGGCATTATTTATGTGCCTACACTACCTATCTCATATCCAGGATAGACCCGCTAAAATATAATTTCCAGAAGCCTATGCCCACTGGCAAGCTCGCCAAGTGGCAAATCTTGTTGAGTGAATTCGACATTATTTACGTGACTCAGAAATTAATCAAGGGTCAAGCCATAGTAGATCACCTCGCCAAGAATCCTATTGGTGGAGAATATGAACCCCTAAAAACATATTTTCCTGATGAAGAGGTGTCCTTTGTAGGAGAGGATATTGCGGAATCATACGATGGATGTAGGTTGTTTTTCGACGGAGCCGCAATTTTCAAAGGAGTTGGCATAGGAGCAGTCCTGGTATCAAAAACCGGCCAGCATTACCCGGTATCCGCCAAGCTCAGGTTCCCTTGCACAAATAACATGGCTGAATATGAAGCTTGCATCCTGGGACCCAAGATGGCCATTGACATGAACATTCAAGAATTACTAGTGATCGGGGACTCAAACCTGCTCATACATCAAGTTCGAGAAGAGTGGGCCACCAAAAACTCCAAAATACTCCCTTATTTGCATCACATACAGGAGTTAAGGAAAAGATTTTCAAAGATGGAATTCCAACATGTCCCCAGGGTCCAGAATGAGTTCGCTGATGCATTAGCCACTTTATCATCCATGATCCAGAATCCAGATACGAATTACATTGACCCCATCCTAGTAAAAATCTATGATCAGCCAGCTTATTGTGCTCATGTTGAGGAAGAAGCGGACGGAAAGCCATGGTTCCACGACATCAGAAGGTACTTGACAATAGGGAAGTATCCAGAACTTGACTACGCCACTCAAAAACGCACGCTTCGGAGGTTATCCAACAATTTCTTTCACATCGGAGGAATCCTGTATAGGAGGACTCCCAATTTGGGTTTGTTAAGGTTTTTCGAAGCAAAAGAAGCAACCAGACTATTGGACGAAGTGCACGCAGGGACATGCGGGCCACACATGAATGGTTTTGTCTTAGCAAAGAAGATACTCCGAGCAGGTTATTTTTGGATGACTATGGAAACAGACTGTATGCAGTACGTTCATAAGTGCCATCGCTATCAGATACATGCAGACATGATAAAGGTGCCTCCAAACGAGCTTACTGCAACTAGCTCACCGTGGCCATTTGTCGCTTGGAGAATGGATGTTATCGGACCTATTGAGCCTACCGCATCAAACGGGCACCGGTTTATCCTGGTGGCAATTGATTATTTCACCAAATAGGTTGAAATAGCATCATACAAGGCAGTAACTAAGAAAGTTGTGGTAGATTTCGTCTATGACCGTATTGTTTGCCGGTTCGGTGTTCCAGAATCAATCATCACTGATAATGGTTCAAAACCTCAACAACGATCTGATGAAGACAATGTGTGAGGCATTCAAGATCAAGCACAAGAACTCTACAGCCTACAGGCCTCAGATGAATGGAGCTGTAGAGGCAGCCAACAAGAACATCAAGAAGATACTAAGGTAGATGGTCGAAAGTCACAAACAATGGCATGAGAAGTTATCATTTGCTTTGTTGGGATATAGCACCACGATCCGCACATCAACCGGGGCATGCTGGTTTATGGTACAGAGGCGGTCATTCCCGCCAAGGTAGAGATTCCCTCCCTAAGAATCATACAAGAAGCAGAGTTGGACGATGCAGAATGGGTAAAAGGTCGCTACGAGCAGTTAGCCCTTATAGATGGGAAAAGAATGAATGCAGTTTGCCACGGTCAGTTGTATCATAACAGAATGTCCAGAGCCTTCAACAAAAGAGTCAGGCCAAGGAAGTTTACACCAGGGCAGCTGGTGTTGAAGAAGATATTCCCACATCAAGATGAAGCCAAGGGGAAATTCTTTCCCAACTGGCAAGGTCCGTACATGGTTCACCGGGTTCTAACTGGAGGAGCCCTTATTCTTGTAGAAATGGACGGAGAAGTCTGGCCGAAGCCGATCAACTCAGATGCAGTGAAACGATACTATGTGTAACCATCTATGATTTCTTTATGATGTAATTTGAACTACGCCTGACCTGATTCCCTTTTAAGAAGGGGATACGTAGGCAGCCCTATGGGTTCAATCACAATTTAATAAAAATCTCATTTCCCCCACCTATTATTGGAACTGGGGCAGAATTTTGAGAAGGACCCTCAAAATTCTGAAACTAGTCTTCAGCTACTCATCACCAGGGATGTCACCTCAGTAAACTGGAGTAGAGTTTTGAGGAGGACCCTCAAAATTCCGAAGTTGATTCTTCAGCCATTCAGCGCAGCCGTCAGAAGTGCCAGCCTAGTAAACTGGGGCAGAATTTGAGGAGGACCCTCAAAATTCTGGAGCAAGAGAGGTTGCAATGTTTTGAACCACGTCACAGTCGTTGGTTTATTTAAACAAAACTATTTTCTACTTACGTTATATTTGTTAAATCATGCATAACTATAACAGCTGATGTTTAGCAACGCTACCCCACTGATACGCAATGTCGGAGGCCACGGGAAAATGAACTAACCTTTCCTCCGTTACAAAACTCATAATTTTTCTTCGGATGCAGGCACCCAAGTCACAAAGTTACTAGACATGTTACACAATCACATTAAACCGTCGCACCTATTCGCATTTGCTACCCGCACGTAATATTCCCCAGCAACCGCAACATCACAATCAGTTACCAGCAATCAGCTAAGAATCTTTACTACCATCTACATTTCCTGCATTGCATAAGGCTACCTTCCTGTCTTCCGAGACTAAGCGTTGTCTCCATTTGCATTATCTACATTGCATAAGGCTACCTTCCTGCCTTCTGAGACTAAGCGTTGTCTCCATCTGCATTATCTGCATTGCATAAGGCTACCTTTCTACCTTCCGAGACTAACCGTTGTCTCCATCTGCATTATCTGCATTGCATAAGGCTGCCTTTCTGCCTTCCGAGACTAAGCATTGTCTCCATCTGCATTATCTGCATTGCATAAGGCTACCTTTCTGCCTTCTGAGACTAAGTGTTGTCTCCATCTGCATTATGTGCATTGCATAAGGCTACCTTTCTGCCTTCTGGGACTAAGCGTTGTCTCCATCTGCATTATCTGCATTGCATAAGGCTACCTTCCTGCCTTCCGAGATTAAGCGTTGTCTCCATCTGTATTATCTGCATTGCATAAGGCTACCTTTCTGCCTTCTGAGACTAAGCGTTGTCTCTATCTGCATTATATGCATTGCATAAGGCTATCTTTCTGCCTTCCGAGACTAAGCGTTGTCTCCACCCTGCATTATCTGCATAAGGCTACCCTTTCTGCCTTCCGAGGTTAAGCTCTACCTCCACTTGCATGGCTAAAATACTGCCACCTTATCTTTCTTGCATGGCTGAAATACCGCCACTTTCATTTACATCTTGCAAATCGGCTGAAATATCGCCATTCAACTTATCATATCGGCTGGAATATCGCCACACAACATTTAAATTTCTCTGTCGGCTGAAATACCGCCATTTACGCTTTCGCGTCAGCTGAAATACCGCCAAATCTTGCATTTCATGGGCTGAAATACCGCCAAATCTTGCATTTCATGGGCTGAAATATCGCCAAACTATCCAAAGGTGTCATCATTCGAAGGCACCATCTTCATAGCCTGAGAACACCATGCCATGGCCTGAGGATCCCACTTTATATCTTGCACATCATTATTCAAAGACATCATGGTTCGGAGGCACCATTATCATAGCCCGAGAACATAAACCAACACTCCCCAATTAATGATCAAATTCCAAAATTCATTTTTTATTTTGATTAAAGAAACTGCAACTCATTCACATAGATTTCACAAAAACAAAACATGCATTCATAAACATAGTAATAGAACAAAATGGAATGAGAGAAGTAAATCTCACATTGAACCTTCATAGAAGCAGAATTAACTATTGTTAACCGGACCAAAATGGAAACCTCGAATGGAACTAGTGACCAACGAATGGAGCTAGCAACCTACGAACGGGCTGGTGATTGAAACTTCAAACGAAACCTCGGACAAGACCTCACCCGGACAACCTCAAAACTCGCCAAAAAGTTTTTAAAAAAAACCAACCGGATCTAAAAGCCCGGTGAGAATCAGCAAATCGCACACACACGCCGCTATTTCCATGGCGACGAGCTGCAGTTTGAGCTATTGTTTTCATGTTCTTAGAGCTGGTTTTACAACTGGTTGCGACGGAGTTGAATGTCAAGCTCTAGCTCAATTCAAGCTAAATAAAAACAATTATAGAAAGTTCAACAATAAGTAATTTTTGGGACAATTTTCGATTTATTGACTGAAATACAGTATTACAACTAAAATGAAGAAATTAAACTGATGACAACTAAGTGATGGACTCCATGGATATTTGCTCGAATCTGCAACAGAAGAAGGATAGATTTAGGTGAGAAGAGAATTTGGATTGAAGGGAGAGAATTAGAAGAGAGAGAGAAATTGAGTTACTTGAAGTTCGTTGGTTTTGCTCCCCTACCAGTCGTTATTTTTATGTTTTTTCAATAAATCTCAGCCCTTGATCTATACTAGCTGAACAGATCTCAACCCTCCAAGTTTTCCGTGTTTTGCACATAGGCCCCTCTTTTGATACCCAGTTTTCCCTATGTATTTTTTATATACCCAAAATACTTTCAAAATAATATATATGTGCATATATAAGCACACCTAAGGGGTTTAGCATTTTTAATGATTTTTTAAAACCAATTTAGGGCCTATTTGTGCGCCATAAAATTCAATAATTATTCCCAAAACTTGCCATTTTGGAGAATAATTTATTTTATTCTCATATTTACATCAAAATATAGTTAACATGATTTTTTGCATATTTTTACAAATTCATTTGGTATTCTAAAACTAAATTGCACGTAATTGCAATACTAGCCTCTTTAAGATTTAATAGTATTTTATAAATACAAATTGATCCCAATATTTTTAAATTAATATTTACATATTATTTATTGACTCAGTGCCTTTAATTTGTTTTTTAAATTATTTTTATAAATATAAAACGGGAAAACTGGCTATTTCAATTGTAGCCTCAATTCATTTCAATTTTAATCACATTACCATTTCAATTTCAGCCAATTTCAAACCCAAATTGGACCATCCCAATTCCAACCCCTGACCCAATTGCCTAAACCCGCCCAGAATCTTTTTAAATCCAGGCCGTTGATCCTTTAATCAACGGCCACAAATCATTCTTTCCTTTTTAATTATACACGACCTAACCTTAACCCTCATTCCCTCTTTGATCGCCGCCCTTAAACTCTCTCTCTCTCTCTCAAACGCTCTCAAACACTCGAAAAGCCCTAATCGTTTCCTTCGCCTTCTCCGACCAATCTCACCGGAGCCCATGGCTTCTCAGGCCATGGATGGCCTGTGCTCACTCTCCTTCACTCCTATGTCATGTTTGTTGAAGATTTCGAGGTTCGACCTCGATGGTGTTCAAGCAGATCCTCCACAGATCTGAGGTTCTATGGCCTCTCCGGCTCCATTCCGACGTGTTCGAGCTTTAAAAGGCCTAGCTATGGTTCAGACCTGTTTGAAACCAGATCCTTTCCAAGCCTTCTCATTTCTAGGGTTTCTGAGAAACCCTAAAAGCTTGTTCGAGGTTCCTTCTTCCTTTATTTTCTTAGATCTGTGATAGATCTGTGTTATACTCGAGGTTTTAAAGCTTTTCCCTAATTTTCTTTCCAAAACTAGTCTGTTTCAATTTAGGTCTTTCAAAATCTTAAAAACGATTTCCGTTTCTTCCTTTTCTTCTTTCTTTGTATGAATCTGCCTGTTTATGCCATGTTTTGTGAGTTTTCGCTTATGTCTTGTATCCTTTCCTCGCATGTCTTCTCCTATTTGTTGTTATTATGCATGTGCTTCTATCTGTGCTCTGTTATTTCTTCTATTGGTTTCTACAACATATTTTTACATGTCTATCTTATGTGTTCCTTTACTATTTTCTTACTGAGTCTTGTTTGCCTTTACCGGACTTGTGTTTGAGTTCTAAACCTATTTCATCTACTGTTCCTAAGCTCTATGTCACCTCTTTTCTCTCCTGAACTTGCTTGAGTTCTGAGCTTTACTTAAACCTGTTCTTTATGATTTTTCACTGTGTTGCTTCGAACTTGCTATTGTATCTGTGTGCTCTGAAAGAGACCTTGAGTCTGTTTCAATGATTTGCCTTCTCCTTTCTGTACCCTACTCGAATTGAAACCCTAGGGTTTGGGGATTTTGCGAATTTTGGGTTCTGTGTTGGGACTAGGGTTCTATTTAGGACCCCGGGCTCTCTCAAACTCATGCTGAGTCTATAAACAGAGCTGGAACTTTCCTTTGCTTATGATTTTGAAATTGTCTATGCCAATCTTTTCTTTCTTATTTGACACTTGTGTGCTTATATATGAGGGTTTTTTCTTTCAAAAGGGTTCTGCCAACTTGTAATTGATTCCAATTTCCTTTTAATAAGGCT
>MU667614.1:17104-51325 GCA_026770625.1 Nicotiana glauca
CATGCCCGTTTGAAATCAAATCCCTTAACCAAAGGGAAATCCTATGTGATTGATTGAAAATTATTTTCTTACCTCTTTTCTTACTTGTCTTCTGCACTATAAATTGGGACTACTTTTTTTGCTCTTACACAATTCAAACTTCGAAATTCAAAAAAAAAAAAAACATTACAGACCTCACAAACACTTCTCACAACTACGCACGACACAATTACAATACTTTCTCTACTTCTAATACTGAGCACTCTGCTCCTCTTCTCTTTTACTGTCTGAAACATTCTTGAGTTCCTTTGAACTCTCAAGTATTTGCTGAAGAACTTGAGTTTGCTCCTGCTGACTTCTAGCTGTTTACTTGCTCTTATTGTCCTGTTATTCTAGTGTTTGCAGCATGTATGTCACTTTTAATTAAATACTGCCCCTCCACTATGTGATTACTTTACTCCTAGCCTGTTATGCTTTCTATACATCTACACCCTAGTCTATTATGCTTTCTTTCCTTGTGTTTCTGTAAATGCTTCTCTATGTGAGTCCCTTCCCTTTAACCCCTTTGTATAAGAGTATGGTTCAAGTCATGGCAGCATCATATTATTGCTGCCCATGACTTTGAACTATGTTCTTTTGAACTCTTACTTAAACCAATTCCCACTCCCCTTTCCCCTTTATGTGCTGAGCGTCGACTCAAGTCTGGTGGTGTCCTACTCACCATCCAAACTCAGGTCTGACCTCTAAGGTCTGCTCTTAATTTGCTTGGACCAAGCAACTGGTCAGGGGTGTGCCAGTTTGCACCCATGCCTGGGCATGAATACCATTTGCTATGGTTCCCTAATCCCTCTCTCACTTTGCACTTATTCCTAGTTCTAAGTTCTGCCCCCCTTTGGTAAGCCATGCTTTGGGACCTTGGATCTCCCTCTGAACTTGGATGCTTGAGGGCTGGCTATTCCACACTGCACTATTCTGTTCTAATTGTTATCCAGAGTGTAAGCACTGCCTGGATCCCTTGAGGCTCCTTGGAACTCTGAAACACTTTGGATAAGAGAAGGCTTTGGAAATCTGGATCCTGGAATTGTTTAAACGCATGTTGTTGGACATCAAGATTGAATTAGGCTGCTTGGATCCAGCTGTTAGCTTTTGATGTTTCTTTAATTTTCAGTTTGATTTGTAATAATCTTTGTATGAAACTTGGGGAATATAGTAAAAGGGTGTGGGAGGGGTTTACTTTCTTGCATCAATAAAAGGGTAGATATCATGTCTTTAGGACTTTAATTTCCTTACTAGACATCCTGCCTATAGGTCTGTTTAACGTTTTAATTCAATCAACTAGATGCCATGCCTATAGGGTTTAACGCTTAATCATATTGCAAGTCATTAGAAATCCTGCCTATAGGACTTAATTTTCATGTAATCAGCTGCATATAGAAATCATGCCTATAGGAAGTGCATATGCATTAGGCAAACCATAGGGTAATCAAACAATCACTCTGTCATCAATTCAACAACAGGTCTTAAAATCCAATATAGATATCATGCTTATAGGAATTCATCTCAAACTTGCCTGATTCGTTTTAAGCAATAACGTTCTGTCAACCGGTCTTTAACGTTTTAACGTCATGTTTTCAATAAAATTCTTATAAACCAGTATGTTTTTTACTCCTCAAATCTGCATCCTTCTTCAGAAACAGTTCTTTTAAATCTTCTGCCTAAATGTTTTACTCGGTCCCTGAAACTGTCTTTCGAAAACAATCCTGCAACTCATTTTTTCCTTAAAATATTCTCACTTTCTGGAACTCTTTCACAACTCACATGTGTTTTACTCAAACAGTCTTTATTTTCTCCTTTAACTCTTCTGCATTAGTCCATTCGTTTCTTTTCTGAAATCAATACTTTCTGAATAAATCGTTTAAAATACTTTAATTCCTGACAATAGGATCCAAGTTGCCTAATGCAGACTTTTTGTCTAAACGTATGTATTAAACCAATCTGCTCGCTGCTTAATTTTTAATTTTTAAAGACCAAACCAGTATGTGCAAAGGCATGCCAAACTATATGTTATCTGATTTATGGGGTTTATGTGAGCCTTGCCTGTATGTTTGTTCATTCCCCCTACTTGTTACTTGCTTTTTTGAATGTCGATTAGAACTTTTGTCCTTTAAACTCCATAAAGGCCCCATCCCTTTCTTCCCCTTTTAGGATTAGAAGTCCTAATACCCCGGTACTGATAGTTTGGCACGGGTAGTAGCATGAAATAGGCAAACGATACCATTCCGCACTCTAATACCTTAACGGGGTGGGAAGGGTAGACATGAAGATGATGATTACGCAATAACACTATGTGCACAATCAGGTGCCGGTGTTGTGAGAATGATCCATGTAATGTATAAACCTAGGACCCCCCTTTCCCCTTTATTAGTTTAATAATTTTTTAGAATTTTTTAAAAGCTGTCCAGTCTTCAACTTTCGTTCCTTGTACTTCTTTCAAGTTACTTGTACCAATTATTTAACCCCTTTCCTTTACTGGTATCTCTTCTTTAATCACAAAAACTATTTCCTTCCAAATTTCAGCACTTCTAAATCCTTTTCACATTCTTATTTGTAACCATTTCCAATGTTTGCAATGCTTGTTTGTTTATTTGTTTACTTGCATTTAAAGTCACAATTGTAGCATGGCTAGGAACCACACTAGTGGATCTTGAGGGGTTCCTAACACCTTCCCCTTGAGATAATTTCAAGCCCTTACCCTAACTCCGTTTTCTATCTTTATTTCTTTTAAAGTGTCCTAATGCACTATAATCATTAGGTGGCGACTCTCCAAACTCTCAAAACTCAATTCCCAAAGTGGGAAAAGAGTTATCCTCCCAAATGTCGTGAACCCGATTTCGCTCTTTAGGGAAAAAGGGGGCGTCGACACCCTCCGCCTTTTATAATTTGATTATGTCCTAAATTTAAACATAACAGCCCACAGACCATGACATACCCTTACCCTTGAAATGATCCTTGTCCTCAAGGATCAAAATGAGGGAATTTGGCTTTCAAATATGCATAATCTTCCCAAGTGGCATCCTTCAGAGCTAAGTTCGACCACTGCACTATGACTTTAACAACAACAACATTACCCTTCTTAACCATTTGTCTTTGTAATATAGAAACTAGAGCAACAAAAAACTGACCATCTTCTCCAGTCTGGGGCAGTGTAGTTTGAGTAGAGACCTTGGATCCCACCTTCTTCTTCAATAGAGAAACATGAAATACAGGGTGTGCTTTGGAGGTAGGAGGTAATTCTAGTTTGTAAGCAACTTGACCCACCTTGGAAATGATCTTGTATGGCCCATAGAACTTGGAGCTGAGTTTGAGGTTTCTTCTGAGAGATAATGAGGACTGTTTATAAGGATGGAGCTTTAGAAAGACCATGTCTCCCACCTGGAATTCTCTTTCAGTCCTTCTTTGGTCTGTATATAACTTCATTCTCTCTTGAGCTTTCCAGATTATCCTGCAACAGTTGTTGAACCTGTTGCCTCCTCATAACAGCATCACCAGCAGCTTGGACAGTAGTATCTAGCAGTGGTCCTACTGATAATTGTGGTGGATTAAAGCCATACAAGGCCTCAAAGGGAGTGTATCCTAAGCTGGTATGAAAGTTTGTACTGATCCACCACTCAGCTAGGGGTAACCATTGCTTCCATTGTACTGGCCTGTGAGAAGTCATACACCTAAGATAATTCTCAATGCATTTGTTTACCCTCTCACTTTGGCCATCATTCTGGGGGTGGTAGGCAGTAGTGAAATGAAGTTGAGTGCCCAACAACCTAAATAGTGCCTGCCAGAAGTTGCTTAAGAACACCTTATCGCTATCAAAGACTATTGAATCAGGTAACCCATGCAGGGTATGCACATGCTTGAAGAACTTGTTAGTCACATTTACTTCAGTGCTAGGGTGAGCAAGAGTCATAAAGTGAGCAAATTTTGACCTCCTTTCTACTACCACAAAGATCACTTCCTTGCCCTTAGACCTTGGAAGACCTTCAATGAAATCCATGATTATATGTTTCCAAACTTGGTCTAGAATGGGTAGAGGCTGCAGCAGGCCCGGATAAGGAACATTTTCCCCTTTGTTTCTTTGACATACATCACAAGCAAATACATGGTTAATCACCATCTGTTTCATCCCAGGCCAATAAAACAATTGTGAAAGCCTTTTTAAAGTTCCAAGTTAGCCTGAATGCCCCCCAATTGGTGAGTCATGGAAGGTTGTCAGTAGCTGTTGCCTAAGTGGACCATGATCCCCTATGTAAATCTTGCCTTTCCTTCTCAAGACTCTAGCTATGTAATGATATATTTGAGGCCCTTGAGTATCCACTGTTACCTTAAAGATTAAGGCAGCTGCATGTGTGTCTCCTTCATAGATACCACTGACTTCTTGCATCCAAGTAGGAGTTGTCACACTAATGTCCATGAACTCAGCTGAACTAGACAAGGTTTCACCTTCCTGACCCTCAAACTGCATGGAGAGTGCATCAGCAACTCTATTTTTTGCCCCTTTCTTATACTGAACTTCATAATCAAGCCCCAATAGTTTAGTTAACCCCTTCTGTTAAATGGCAGTGGTTACTCTTTGTTCCAGCAGGAATTTGAGGTTGTGATGATCAGTCCTCACTATAAAGTGCTTATATTGCAAGTAATGCCTCCATTTCTCTACTGCATTCAAGAGGGCCATGTATTCCTTCTCATAAATAGACCTTTCTCTCTGTCTAGGGGCAAGTACTTTACTCAGATAAGCAATGGGTTTCCTCCTTTATAATAATACAACACCTATACTATTCTGGCTAGCATCAGTTTCCACTATAAATTCTTGAGAATAATCTGGTAAAGCCAATACTGGTGTGTTGATCATGGCTTATTTCAGAGCTTCAAAAGCAGCTGTTGCTTCCTCATTCCACTTGAATGCTTCCTTTTTAAGAAACTCAGTCAGGGGTTTAACAATAACTCCATAATTGAGCACATATTTTCTATAATAACATGTTAATCCCAGAAATCCCCTCAAGCCTCTCAATGTAGTTGGAGTGGGCCACTCCACCATTGCTTTGACCTTCTCAAGGTCAGTAGAGACCCCTTCCCTTGAGATCACATGCCCTAAGTACTCCACCTTTGATTGCCCAAAAGAACACTTAGATTTCTTTGCATACAAGGTCTGAGCTCTCAGGATTCTGAACACTGCCTCTAGATGTGTCAAGTGTTCAGGTAAGGATTTACTATACATGCGGATGTCATCAAAGAACACTAGCACAAACTTTCTAAGTATCGGGTGAAAAACTTGGTTCATCAATGCTTGAAATATAGCTGGAGCATTTGTTAGCCCAAATGGCATCACCTTGAATTCATAGAGTCCCAGATGAGTTCTAAAAGCAGTTTTGTAAATGTCTTCACTCTTCGTCCTGATTTGGTGGTACCCAGACCTGAGATCAATTTTTGAGAAAATAACTGACCCAAATAACTCATCTAGCAAGTCATCCACTATTGGAATTGGATACTTATCTTTGATAGTTATCTCATTAATCCCCCTGTAATCTATACAAAACCTCCAAGTCCTATCTTTCTTCTTTACTAGTAAAGCTGGTAAAGAAAAAGGTGACTGACTATCTCTAATGATCCCATTAAGCATATTTACCTTACTTGTTTCTCTAGTTCTTCCTTCTGAAAGAAATTATACCTGTGGGGCCTGAGGCTGACAGGGGAAGCTCCTGGTTTAAGTGGAATCCCACAATCTAGGGCCCTTGTGGGAGGTAGGGACTTAGGCTCAGCAAACACATCTTGATATGTGACCAATACTGACTGAATGGAGGAATCAACTGGCTCTTCCTCCTTTGCTTCTACTGCTTGCACCAAGAATAAGTGTGCCATGAGAGTTTGTCCCTTCTTGATCAGTTTCCCCATAGTGCTTCCACTAGTCCACCCTAACTGCCCTTGTTGGTTGATGCCCTGCAACACCACCTTATTGCCCCTTTTACCAATGGTTACACAGTTCTTCTCATGGTCAAATTTGGTTGGATTGAACTTCTTCATCCACTCATTGCCTAGGATTATGTCACAACCTCCTAACTATAGTATTCTCAGATTTTCTTCAAACACTTTCCCACATATCTTCCAGTTAAACTTGGGACAAACAGAGTTTGTATACATGTAGTTTCCATCAGCTACTGTTACCCTTAATCTATTAGAAAAATACTGGTGTGTAACCAGTCTCCTTAACAGTGATCTCATTAATGAAGTTGTGAGTGCTCCCTGAATCCACCAATATAGTTAGCTCCTTCTTCCTAAACACTCCCCTTACTAGTATGTATTGACTCCCATATTAGTACGAGACAAAGCATTAAAGCAAACAACCTCTTGTATTTCTGGCCCAATGTCTACTTCAATTTCTATCTCAGGTGGAGGTTCCTCCTGTATAGTAGCCACTTCTTCCACTTCTCCAGTCAAGCATTGCAATTGTTTGAATTGGCACCGGTGACCAGGACCAAACTTCTCTCCACACCTGAAGCATAGATGGTTGGCCTTTCTGTATATACACCTCTGGAGTCAGCCTCAAGGGACTATGTTTGGATGGAGCAGCTGCAGTTGGTCTTTGCACAATTATTGGAGCTGAAGCCTTAGCAACATTGGCCACTCTTACCACTGGGTGGTTTTTCTTAAAGGAAGCCTCAATAGCTCTCTCTTGCATTCTAGCCTGCTCAATGGCACAACTCAAGGTTTTAGGTTTGAACAATTTCACTGAGTACTTAATTTCATCCTTCAGGCCTCCTACAAAGCTAGAGAGTAAATGTGCCTCATTTAGTGCAGGGTTCCTCACTATCATATGAGCTTTAAGGTCATCAAACTTCACTAGATAATCTTCCATGTTACTTGTTTGTTGTAGTTGATTAAATTCTTCCACTACATCCTCCATTAGCACTTCCCCAAACCTATTGCATACCTCCTTCTTCAAATCATCCCAAGTAATCACTCCTCTGCTTAGTATCAGAGAATTATACCATAACTCAGCATTACCATTCATATACAAAGCAGCCCCTTCTACTTTAAGATCCTCAACTACCTTATACAGATTGAAGAATTTAACACATTTTCGAATCCATACCTTAGGGTTAGCACTATCGAAGCTTGGTAATTTCCATTTAGGATTAGGAATATGTCCTGGTTGTGGTCTAGCTGCTCTATTCTAAACCGGTAAGGGAAGCAGTCCAATTCCGACTCCAGGAACTTGCTCAAGTGGTCTAGGTTGCCTTCAATCCATGGTATTCATCCTTTCCAACAGATATTCCAAGGTGCCTTGACTACTTGCTTGGGTGTCCTTCAAAGCTTGCTGCCCTTCTTTCAGCTCAGCCAACAGCTCGTCATGTTGGTTTAATATTCCATCCATTACTTTCATGCGGGTTCCTTCCACCATTAGTACCTCTGATTTAGCGTGGAATCGACGAATCTCTGATACCAATTGTCAAGCTCTAGCTCAATTCATGCTAAATAAACACAATTATAGAAAGTTCAACAATAAGTAATTTTTGGGATAATTTTTTATTTATTGACTGAAATAAAGTATTACAACTAAAATGAAGAAATTAAACTGATAACAATTAAGTGATGGACTCCATGGATATGAGCTCGAATCTGCAACAGAAGAAGGATAGATTTAGGTGAGAAGAGAATTTGGATTGAAGGGAGAGAAATTAGAAGAGAGAGAGATATTGAGTTACCTGAAGTTCGTTGGTTCTGCTCCCCTCTCAGTCATTATTTTTGACGCTTTTTCAATAAATCTCAGCCCTTGATCTATACTAGCTAAAAAGATCTCAACCCTCCAAGTTTTCGGTGTTTTGCACATAGGCCCCTACGCCTTTTATAATTTGACTATGTCCTAAATTTAAACATAACAGCCCACAGACCATGACATTGAAGGTCAGTTTTTCAAGGAAAAAGACGAGCAGCTGCATTTTTGTCGCATGAAGCAGTTGTGCTTTCACTGCTTCTTTGAACTGTTTTAGCAACTAAACTTGAGCTATTTCATGGCTGGTTTTGCTGCCTTTTGACTGGGGTTCGGAGGTGGTTCATGGGGCGTTTTGGGTAAATCTAAAGCTGATTTTTGCTAGGTTTGAGGGCTTTTTTTTAGCTCAATATTACTGGGTTTTTACGGTGTTTTCAAGCTGATTTTTTCCACTAGAAGACATGACTGTTTTTAACTCAATTTGGAGATATTTTGAGGGTGATTTAGAGCAGATTTCATGGATGTTTATGAGGTGAAGTGGAGGTAGTTTTTGGGTGTTCTGTTGTGGAGTTGAATGAGATGGTTGTTCTAGTTACAAGGGTATGCCCATCGGTTGCTGAAGAAGAAAGGCGTTCCAAGGTATTGGTTAAAACGGCGGATTTGATTTTTTTTAGGTGATAGGTACTATTATATAGGGGTAGAGATTAGGTTAGGGGTGTGAGTCTAGGAATTATGGGCTTGAATCTTGGGCCTTTATAACTAGCTTTGCATAAAACTAGCCTAATTAACTAAAAATCTATCCATATAGAAATATTATTAAAAATATTAATTAGCCCCTACTTAAGTGAAACAACTGTTAAAATAAGACTGACTGTTAAAAAAACTATTTTTGGTATTTTTCAAGATTCAAAATAACTACAAAATATTAATGAAATTACTTTTTGTAATTTTTGTTTTTTTTTGTAATAAAATAAAGTAAAATAGTAAAAAAAATTTAGTTGAAATAGCTATATTAGGCCTAAATTAAATATTTACATGTTAAAATATGAAAAATCTTGGGGAGAGTCAAAAATCACATGTCTACAGCTGCCCTTCTTTGACTTGAAACGCGAAGAGTTTTCAGACAAAGAATGACTAGACAGGTTTTTTGACCCGACCCTTATTTAGAGAGGCCAAAAGCTAAAAGAATGGAGAATGTGACCGAGCTTTGGCATCTGAGCTGCCTACATATTCTTGGCTATAAAGGAATCAGGCCACGTGTAGTTCAGAAGTAAATAAGGTGATGGAGTACCGAGGTTGAGAGCTGAGCGAAGTGCCGTCGAGGTTCCGGTCCGCGGTCCCATTATTACATCAAATCAAAAATGAAAAAGACTAAACTAAGCCTATCAATTACAAGTTACAAGATTCATATCTATAAATCCTTTGAAGCTTGATCTTGAGTCTTGGCTGGCTCTTGCTGCAGACTCTGATCTGAATCTTGATGCTCGTCAGTTGTAACCGCTGGTTCATTCGTCAGCTTTGGATCAAGGTGGGACAATGCGAAGCCTGTGATTTCAATCATATCTTGGGTGGTCCGCGTATTTCTCAATTTTAGCATTCTGAGTTCACTTCTTTTTATCGTTTTTTCTTCTTTTCTTTATTCCGGATTAAGACTCATTCTTTTGGTCACCTCAAATCATGTGCCTCGAGGTTAAACCTGCTCAGACACCAAATCAAACAAACGAATAAAATTTTTCTGCCCAATTTTCACTAGGAAAATTTCGTGAGTTATTTGTGACTAAATTTTTTTTTTTTAAAGCGATAAAATAAGGATGGTGTGTCTTTAAAAGGAAAAAGAGACTAGGGAATGGAGGCCCTATGTCTAAAATCTCAACTTAGGGATTGCAGACCTAATGTTGGCAAAAGACGACTAGGGAATGGAGGCCCTATGTCTAAAATTAACAACTTAGGGATTGGAGCACTAATGTTGCCAAAAAAGGCGACTAGGGAATGGAGGCCCTATGTCTAAAATCTCAACTCGGGGATTGGAGTCCTAATGTTAGTAAAAAAGGCAACTAGGGAATGGAGGCCCTATGTCTAAAAATCTCAACTCAGGAATTGGAGCCCTAATGTTGACAAGAAAGGCGACTAGGGAATGGAGGCCTTATGTCTAAAAATCTCAACTCAGGGATTGGAGCCCTAATGTTGGGAAGAAAGGCGACTAGGGAAAGGAGACCCTATGTCTAAAAATCCCAACTCAGGGATTGAAGCCCTAATATTGGGAAGAAAGGCGACTAGGGAATGGAGGCCCTATGTCTATAATCTCAACTCAGGAACTGGAGCCCTAATGTTGGTAAAACGGCGACTAGGGAATGGAGGTCCTATGTCTAAAATCTCAACTCAGGGATTGGAGCCCTAATGTTGTCAAAAGGTGACTAGGGAATGGATGCCCTATATCTAAAAATCTCAAGTCAGGGATTGGAGCCCTAACGTTGGTAAAAAGGCAACTAGGGAATGGGGGCCCTATGTCTAAAAATCTCAACTCAGGGATTGGAGCGCTAATGTTGGCAAAAGGCGACTAGGGAATGGAGGCCCTATGTCTAAAATTCTCAACTCAGGGATTGGAGCCCTAATGTTGGCAAAAAGGCGACTAGGGAATGGAGGCCCTATGTCTAAAATTCTCAACTCAGGGATTGGAGCCCTAATGTTGGCAAAAAGGCGACTAGGGAATGGAGGCCCTATGTCTAAAAATCTCAACTCAGGTATTGGAGCCCTAATGTTGGCAAAAGGCGATTAGGGAATGGAGGCCCTATGTCTAAAAATCTCAACTCAGGGATTGGAGTCCTAATGTTGGTAAAAAGACGACTAGGGAATGGAGGCCCTATATCTAAAATCTCAACTCAGGAGTTGGAGCCCTAATGTTGGCAAAAGGCGACTAGGGAGTGGAGGCCCTATGTCTAAAATCTCAACTTGGGCATTGGAGCCCTAATGTTGGCAAAAGGTGACTAGGGAATGGAGGTCCTATGTCTAAAAACCTCAATTCAGGGATTGGAGCCCTAATGTTGGCAAAAGGCGATTAGGGAATGGAGGCCCTATGTCTAAAATCTCAACTCAAGGATTGGAGCCCTAATATTGGCAAAAAGACGACTAGGGAATGAAGGCCCTATGTCTAAAACCTAAACTCAGGAATTGGAGCCCTAATGTTAGCAAAAAGGCGATTAGGGAATGGAGGCCCTATGTCTAAAAATCTCAACTTAGGGATTAAAGCCCTAATGTTGGCAAAATGCGACTAGGGAATGAAGGCCCTATGTCTAAAGATATCAACTCAAGGATTGGAGCCCTAATGTTGGCAAAAACGGCAACTAGGGAATGGAAGCCCTATGTCTAAAAATCTCAACTCAGGGATTAGAGCCCTAATGTTGGCTAAAAAGGCGACTAGGGAATGAAGGCCTTATGTCTAAAAATCTCAACTCAGGGATTAGAGCCCTAATGTTGGCAAAAAAGGCGACTAGGGAATGGTGGCCCTATGTCTAAAAATCTCAACTCATGGATTAGAGCCCTAATGTTGGCAAAGCGTAAAATATTGATATTGGGGATTCTAAACTATCATTTTTGTTTGGTTTTGCATCTTTTACTTCTCTTTTTTTATTTCATTTTCATCATTTTAAAATAAAATGCAGGAAAGAACTTGGAGGAAACTTCCCTTTTTGGATTGATTATTTGCTGCAAAGCTGTTTCTAGCACTTGCGCACTTCTTTTTCCTTTTTGGTTGCACCTGCTTCTTGCACGGTTGCTTTGGATTGCACCTCTTTCAAATTTTCAAACAAAGAACAATTGTTAGTTTGAAATAGTGGTTGGTTTTGTGGCCTTGATTGTCTCAATCGCTTGATCTCGACCCAGCTTCCTTGATGAAGATCTCAGTTGCAACTGCTTGTTTCCTGGGGACCAATTTCATTTCGGGCCCTAAGAACTTCTGGTTTTTTCCAAATTTTGCCATGACGGTTGGTTGGTGAAACTCAACCTTTTCGACTTTATTTTGCCTTCCTAGGCCTTTCCTTTCTGACTTCCTTTTTTTTTCTTTTTCTTTTTTTTTCATTTTTTTCTTTTCTTTGGAGTGCTGAGCAACGTTTGGCTCCTCAAACTTTGCTACAACGGCTAGTCGCATGGGACTTAACCTCTTCCAACTTTATTTCGCCTTTGTAGGCCTTTCTTTTCTGGCTTGTTTCTTCCAACTTCAATTTCAGAGCATTTGGGGGACCTTGGATTCTTCAACTTTTGCCGAGGTGGTTAGCCACGTGGGACTCAACCTTTTCAACTTCAATTGTCTTTATAGGCGCTTTAATTTGATTTTCTCCTTCCAATAGTTTTGATTTCGAAGCATCGACCGCCATGGGTAGTAGGGGTCGAATTGATGCCCGTGACGAGGCTGGGTGGCTTTTTGCATATTAACTCGCGCCAAATGAGAACCCTGTAAATCAGTCTTTCCATCCTTTCTTTGTCTTAGTTTCGGAACAATGTTAGACCGAAAGTCATTCAAAGAAAATAAACAACGGAATGGAGAATGAGTTTAAAATAAGAAGTGTCCCTTTCGGGGAAAGGAAAGAAGGATTTATCTGGAGTATGCGGACTTCAATGAATAAGACATGCCTTTTGGACTGGATGCCTGATCTATGTAAACCGTCCGACTCTCAGAGATTCATCACAACTTTTGCTTCAAAATTCGAGAAACCATGCCAGGACTTTGTTGGCGCCGATGGATGTGATGATCTTCTTTTGGATCAGTGGAGTCCTTTGCGGGTTTTCATGAACTAACATTTCTCATTTCTTTTTTCACCATCGCCTTATAGGGCCCGTGTGGGTTTTCACTAACAAGACTCTATCATTTTTCATTTCTCTGCTTACCATCGCCTCATGGTGCCCGTGTGGGTTTTCACCAATAAGAACTCTCTCATTTTATTTTCTCATCTTGACTGTATCGGATCCAAGTAGCTGTATTCTCTGATCCTTGAACATTCTCGCCGATTGATCGGAAGGACTTGAACAGGGTTTGGGTAAAAAAGATTTGGATTGAGTTACAACTTTGGAACCTTTTGGGCGGGATCATTGCCGAACCACTATAACACCTGCCCCAGTTTCACTTTTTGGGAAATTTGGATTTTTATTTTGGTGTGACTGAACCCCAAAGAGAGGCTGCCTATGTATCCTTTCGGAATCAAGTCAAACGTAGTTCGAGAAAATATTTTGTTTTGTTTTTCTTCTATTTTGTTTTTGCTTTTTTTTTTTCTTTCTTCTTCATTTTTCAGTTCATTTCCTTTTTCCTCTTTTTTTTTTTCATCTTTTCTCTTCTTCTTCTTTTTTTCATTTTCTTTGCCTTTTCTTCCTTTTTTTTTTGTATTTTTTTTATTTGTCTTTTCTTTATTTTTTTATCTCATTTTTTAATTCTTTTTTTCAATAACACTTTCAAGTTCCAAAGAGGGTAATCAAAGAAGAGTAACCGGCTCAAAGGGTTTGCAAAGGGTTGATAGTGTTTGGGTAACGAGAATGAAAGCCTTCGTCATCCCAACCGAAAAATATTAATACTATATTGAGGATCAATCAGAGTACCTTTGGGTTGCATTTGCATTGACAGTTATTTCAGGGACATTTTCTTCGATGTGCCCCAAGTACAACGCACTCTTTTGGACAGTACTCTTGTTGCAATGTATGGACCTTTCCAATCTGGAACCAATTTTCCTTCAGTTGTTCCAACTCTTTGTTTTATTTCCTTAAACTTATCTTCTTTGCATTCTGGCTCTTGACTCATTATTTCAAAGTCTGACAGCGTCTTAGGATCTGGGCATGAAGTCCGCAAGCATGTCATGTTATTGAAATCTGAACTTAACAAAACTGAAAAGAGAATAAGAAAAATAACAAGATTAAGAAAAGAGACATTCCTGGACAATGAAATATTAATTTCATTTGTTTTTTGATTTTTTTAAATTTGTTTTTGAATTTTTTTTTCCAATTTTTGAAGAGAGAAGGGTTTACATAAGAAAGAAAGATAATAGAGTAAAACATCCGGATCACACCCTGTGATAATCCGGCTGTAGAAAGGATGGCAAGACTGGCTACCAAAACTCCCGTCTAATAGGGAACTTTCACGCTTGGCAACCGTTTTTCTTTAACTTTTCTTCTATCTCAGCAGTGGATACAATGGACTTCAGTGCCGAATCAAATTTCTTATCTTCACAAGTCATTCCGACTACTGGCCCATTGGTGTGAGTAGGCAGAGGATTGTTCATCATGTTAGGAGCCTCTTCGTCCCGAAAAAATGATTCTTCCAGCTTCAATCAAATCTTCAACTACCCTTTTGAGGGTCCAATAATCCTCTGTATTGTGCCCCACCACTCCACAGTGGTATTCACATCTAAGCATCAGCTCGGCGCGAGGGGAATCGGGATTTGGCCGGTTTGGGGCCACTGGCCGGAGGAAACCTCGCCTGACTAGCTTTTGTAACAAACCCGAGTATGATTCACCAATAGGGGTGAATTGATTCCTTTTGAAAGGCTCTCTTGGACGAGGATTGTACTGAGGAACATTTGATTGGGGATTGTATGGAGCTTGGTAAGGAAAGGCATTTCTGGGAGGTAGAGCTCAATTTTGTGTATAATATTGTGGCCACGTGCAAGGTTGCGCGTTCATCACCGCATACCAACAAAACCAACCACCTGAACAGAACATAGCTAATTTGTTCACACCAACAACCTTGTTAGTTTTGATACATTTAACATATAGGAAATCGCACGTGGGGATGCAATGCACCTAATAGTTAAATGTTTCTACCATGTGTTTGAATGGTTGCATGTTTCATCTCGTCCTTAACTAACGCTTTCAGTATGGACCTCTTTTCTTCATCTTTGTTTCTCTCTAATCAATCTTGATTTTTGTTTTGTTTTGCCGCTCTTTTATTTTTTGGCACTCTCTTTTCTCTTTTTATTTGTCAAAAAAAAATTTCTTTTTTTTCCAGTTTATTCTTCACTCAATTTATTTATGGCTATGAACTAATCCGATTGGGATTGCCTACGTATCATGACCCCGCATGAAGCAGATCTTGTGTAGTTTGGGAAGACCGAAAATAGAGTAAATAAACTAATATTTTTTTTTGAAAGAAATGCTTTAAAAGAAGAAAGGAAATATTATTTTTTTGATTTTTTGATTGATTTTTATTTATTTATTTATTTATTGAAAGAAACATCTAAAAATTCCCTTTCTTTTGATTTGAACTTTTGGGAATTTTAAAAGTAAGAAGAAAATATTTTGTTTGAATTTCATTTGTTTTCTTTTTTTTTTTTCTAAAGAAGAAGGAAAATATTTTTGGATTTTGGAAGTTTCCTCTTAATTTTCAAAATAGGGACTTTTAAGAAAATATTTTGGATTTCTAAGTTTTTTTTATTTATTTACAAAAGTACTTCTAAAGAAAAGAGAAAATATTTTTGGACTTTTCAAATTTTTTATGGACATTTACAAAAGAAAGACTTCTAAAGAAGAAAAAAATATTTTTGAATTTTTGTTTCTGATTTTTTTTTTGATGTTTTTTTTTTTGAAAAAATACTTCAAAATGAAGGAAACACGTATTTTAGATTTTTATTCTTTTTTATTTTTCTTTTATTTCTTTTTCCATAGGAAAGACTTCAGAAAGAAGGAAACTAGTTTTGAGTTTAAAAACTTTTTTTTTGAATTTTTTAAGGAAATATTTCTTAAGAAAGAACTAAAAGAAAATATTTTTAGATTTTTTTTAAAAAAAAATTGGGGTCGGAACCGATGAGTTTTGCCTACGTATCTCACATCTGGTGAGAATCAGACCCTCATAGTTCAGTCAGTTTTGACATAAAAAAACATGGTATTGACTCTCTTTTTTCTTTTTTTCTTGAATTTTGGCATAGTTTTGAGACATTTTCAAATACCGGCATTTTCAAAACCGGGATTTTTAGAAACTGGGTAAATTTTCTCTCCTACCTCACTCTTGGTTTTTCTCTTTATTTTCTTTTCCTAGCCGGTCAACATGCAAGCCGAAACAAATAAATATTCACATAGCACATATGATGTATCAGGATGGTCATTATTTTGGGTATACTTGTCCTAGACGGACCCAATCCCTATGTTGAGTCCCCAAGGTCAAATACACGTGATGCAAATAATCGTTCTTACTAGGGATCCGGCATGAGATTTCGTTATTCTAGGTTTAAAACCTGGGGTTTGTGGTCTAGAGTTGGGTTACCCGAGCGGACAACTGGGGTCGAAGATGGGGCAACCCGGGAGCACTAAAGTCTACCCGGCCTTGTTGCTGGCCCAACCTCGATCTATTTGGTATAATTTCTACAGAAAAAGCAGGTCACGCGAACGTGTGCACCATTTTCAGAAGACTCGGATAGGAGGCGTAAAAAGACATTTAAATACAGTTCAAGTAATATCAAAGCGGTAAATGGCAATTAGCACATTCAATCCACAAAATACAGTAATATCAACAATAAAGCCAAATAAAAATCACATTAACAAGCTTGAATTCTTGAACCCTGAACTAGAGATTCTGGGTTCTTATCTCCAACAGAGTCGTCAGAGCTCTCACACCTCCTTTTTGCACCCCGAAGGATATATGAGAGTTTTTCCAATTAAAGTAACATTAATCGAGATGGGATAAATTAATTTATCAGAGTCGCCACTTAGGATAGTTTATTTGGTGTCCCAAGTCACTGGTTAATTTAAAATCCCAAATCGAGGAAATATTTATTTTTTAAAGTATGCGAACCAGAAATTCTAGGTAAGGAATTCTATTAACCCATGAGAAGGTATTAGGCATTCCCGGGTTCCGTGGTTCTAGCACGGTCGCTTAGCAATTCATACTTGGCTTAAATTGTTTAACTACTCATTTTTAGGACCTATGTGCAATTATCTTTTTACCGCTTTTAAATCACTTGAATTATCGGAATTAAAGAATTGAGTTACATGTACGTATACTCTTTTCTTTTGGCGCGTCAAAAATCGTGTCACGCGAACGAGTCCACAATTAATAACGCTCTTTGTTAATTTGTTTAAGAAAAGTTGATTGAAGTTGCGCAAATGCATCCCTCAAGTCTTTTTAGAGTTAAAATTGCAATCATATTACGCGAACGTATATATAATCGCAATACTAATTTAAATCGGGCCTAAAGCAAACTATGAGTGTTCAAGATGTTTTCTACACTAGTTAGCATTGATGTAAGGGCGTGGGTTATGGATATTGGATTGTTTATGAAGAGGACTTGCGATTTTTACCAATTGAATTAACAAAATTACATTATTTCAACTACGATACTAGGAGCCTATTCCTGACGCATGAAACAAAGCATTAAACATTTTGGAAACCAATTCCTTTATTTCTATCCTTAACACTGAGCTTAACACAAGAATACGACAAAGAAGAACATTTTAGGAGAAAACAAAGGAATAAAATATAATAAAAAGTAAACAAAAAGCTAAGAAAGAAAATCAAGTCTAGTAACGTTCAAAGCATGGAATTTTAACCCATTTAACCAAACTTCATAAATTCATCCTCTCTTAACAAATTAACTCCTTTAAGCTCCAAATGCTTACTAATTTGTATCCAAAGCCCTTAAAAGGGGTTAGCTATCGAAATAACTTAACCAAAATATATACCAACACTCCACGGTTAATGACCAAATTCCAAAATTCATTTTTTATTTTGACTAAAGAAACTGCAGCTCATTCACATAGATTTCACAAAAATGAAACATGTATTCATAAACATAGTAATAGAACAAAATGAAATGAGAAAAGTAAATCTCACATTGAACCTTCATAGAAGCAGAATTAGCTATTGTTAAGCGGACCAAAATGGAAACCTCGAATGGAATTAGTGACCAACGAACGGAGCTAGCGACCTACGAATGGGTTGGTGATTGGAACTTCGAACGGAACCTCGGACAAGACCTCACCCAGACAACCTCAAAACACGGAAAGATTAAAAAAAAAACAAGCCGGATCTGAAAGCCCGGCGAGAATCAGCAAATCGCACGTACACGCCGCTATTTCCATGGCGACAAGCTGCAGTTTTAGCTATTGTTTTCATGTTCTTAGAGCTGGTTTTACAGCTGGTTGCAACGGAGGTTGAATGTCAGTTTTTCAAGGAAAAAGACGAGCAGCTGCATTTTTGTCGCATGAAGCAGTTGTGCTTTCACTGCTTCTTTGAACTGTTTTAGCAACTAAACTTGAGCTATTTCATGGCTGGTTTTGCTGCCTTTTGACTGGGGTTCGGAGGTGGTTCATGGGGTGTTTTGGGTAAATCTAAAGCTGATTTTTGCTAGGTTTGAGAGCTTTTTTTCAGCTCAATGTTACTGGGTTTTTACGGAGTTTTCAAGCTAATTTTTCGCACTAGAAGACATGGCTGTTTTTCAACTCGATTTGGAGATATTTTGAGGGTGATTTAGAGCAGATTTCATGGATGTTTATGAGGGGAAGTGGAGGTAGTTTTTCGGTGTTCTGTTGTGGAGTTGAATGAAATGGTGCGGATTTGATTTTTTTTAGGTGTTAGCTACTATTATATAGGGATAGAGATTAAGTTAGAGGTACGAGCATAGGAATTATGGGCTTGAAGCTTGGGCCTTTATAACTAACTTTGCTTAAAACTAGCCTAATTAACTAAAAATCTATCCACATAGAAATATTATTAAAAATATTAATTAGCCCCTACTTAAGTGAAATAACTGTTAAAATATGACTGACTGTTAAAAAAACTATTTTTGGTATTTTTCAAGATTCAAAATAACTACAAAATATTAATGAAATTATTTTTTGTAATTTTTATTTTTATTGTAATAAAATAAAGTAAAAGAATAAAAATTAATTTAAATAGCTATATTAGGCCTAAATTAAATATTTACGTGCTAAAATATGAAAAATCTTGGGGAGGGTCAAAAATCACATGTCTACATACGCGATAATAATAGATCCCCTATTATTATCTCTGTGTACTGAGCTATTGTTTTTCTGTGATTTCATTCTCATTAATTTTAGTATTTATCTTTATTGCGATATTTCATTGTGTATTACTTTGTTATATACATACTAGTAAGCCCTGACATGACCTTGTCAGTACTCGATCGAGGTTAGGCTTGACACTTACTAGGTACTGCTGTGGTGTACTCATGCCCTTTCCTGTACATGTTTTTCGTGTGCATATCCAGGTACCTCACATCAGTTGCATTACCAGTGAGGCGAGACGACTATAGAGACTTCGATATATATCTGCCGCGTCCGCAGACCTAGGAGTCCCTATCTACTTTTTCTCAAGTTAAAGATATCTTGTATTAGACTCTGGAGTATGGGAGTACTATGTCTTTCTTTAGCTTGTGACTTATGACATTCCGAATTTTGGGAGAGTTATATATACCGTTCGGAAGTGATAATTGTATATGCCAAGCGACATCGCATTTCCTTGTTTAAAATTTACTTTTAGTTGATAGCTTTTATGCTTTTCGTTCCTTTTTCCGCAAAGTTAGGCTTATCTAGTCGTAGAGACTAGGTGCCATTACGACGGGTTCAGGGGGGGGGGGAGGGGGGGAACTAAGATCGTGACACTTAGGCAAGTGACTTACCTCTTTCCAAGTTCACCTCCCGGTCCACAAATCATACTAAAAGCCTCAAGTTGATGACAAGCAATCCGAAACTCGCCAAAGGCTGTATAAACTAATCAATATTTGCTCAAAAGTTCATAATTTAACTATATATTAGAGTAATTACCCAACTAATTTGGAAGATTCCTAAAATTTACCCCAGGTTCACGTGCTCGAATTTCGAAAATTTTCATAAATAAATATTACTCATAACCTCACGAACGTAACTATATAATTTCTACCCAATTCCATAATCATACGTAGTCAAATCTCATTTTTATCAGACTTAGATTTTTCAACAAACTCCTAAATTTTTTATATTTTACATGTTAAAATCTTCCCATAATCTATGTATTTAACTTGCATTGTATAGAAATCACTCACCTTCAATAGCTAGGTGAAAACCCCTCTCCAAGAAGCTTTAGAATCGGCCAAGAAATGAGGGAAATGCATAAAATAGGCCAAAATCACATTTTTATTAAAGTCCACTGCCCAGGCCTGCCTTCTTCGTGATCGTGAACAAGCCCTCACGATCGCAAAGGTAAAACTGCCCAAGCCCTTGAAAACCTCTTACGCGATCGCGAGAAGGCCTTCGCGAACACAAAGCATATGCTCTGCCAACCTACACAAATGCGATCAGCCTTTGAGAACGCATAGGGAATTTCACCTCACCAGCCCCCAGACCCAGGCCTTCTACGTGAACGCGAACACGAGATGGTCACCGCAAATGCGAAGGCCACTTGTCCCAAGCCTCCATAAACGTGATCCCTACTTCGAGAACGTGACGAACAAAATTACCCAGTCCCCAAATCCTTCATTGTGAACACAAGGTCCTTTCGCATTCGCGAAGAAGGAAACCAGAATAGAATTTTCTGAAATTTTAAACTTAGCACGGGGTGTCCAAAATACACCCGAGCTACTCAGGACCCCGTCCAAATGCACCAACAAGTCCATAAACATAATATGGACCTGCTCGAACACTCGGAACACGTAAAATAATATCAAAACTAAGAATCGCATCCCATAATCAAATTGAATTGACTTATGAACTTCAAACTTCTCAACTAGCTCCGAACGCACCGAATCATACTTAGACTACTCGGAACGATACCAAATTTTGTTTACAAGTTACAAATCACCATATGGATCTATTCACATGCTTCGAATCTGAAACCTACCTCGATAATACTTTAGTCCACTCAAAACCAAATTTAAAGTACTAAAAAACCTTCAACGAATCAAATTTCAACATAAAGCGTCGAAACGCTCCTGAGTCTCCCAAACCTGATCCGAATACATGTCCAAATTCAAAATCATCATACGAACCTTTTGGAACCATCAAATCCCAGTTCCGAGGTCGTTTATTCAAAATGTTGACTCAAGTCAAACTTGGCCATCTTAGGCCACTATTAAGGAACTAAGTGTTCTGATTTCAATCCGAACCTTTCGAAATCCAACCCAACCCAACCATCTCCGTAAGTCATAAAACAGTAAACATGCATACGGGGAGTCTCCATTAAGAAAACGGGGACCTAAAAAGCAAAATGACCGATCGGATTGTATGTTACATTTAGCGAGGAAAAATTTGATTGCTAAAAATGCAATGGAAGATCTGGATTAACTCTATATCTCAATGATTATCACATGGAGAGACACGAAATACACCAGCAATACCTACTAGAAAGCAATATTAGCTCTGAATTACAGTGAAATAGGTTAACTTGTCAACTAATCTTCTATATCTTGAAAGTTCACTAAGAGGGTCCCTTTTGGTCATGGTAAAATTTTTGCATTTTGATCCTAGGGTATCAATGGATCTGCATTTTCTCATCCCTGCTAAATACGTGCTTACTATCGTTGGGAGATGGCAATTGCTCAATCTGAATTGAACTACCACAGTACATAGGAAGTACCATAACTTGTCTATTCTTAATCTCAAAATGCTAATGGAAATGCTTTGTTTAAAGTAAACAATGACATCCTGATCATTCCCTATGATGAATGGATGACAAAATCATCTGTTGGATTTTGTTTAATAACAAAAGAAGTGTGAATGAAAAATTGTGGAAAAAGAAATGGAGGGAAGTGAAATTTTGAATGAGTTCACTAATGCACTTTGTCCGTCATTGGTAGAAGGAAAGAAAATCTTTGTGTATATAAAGAGAAGCTCATCTTTTAGCTCTTAAAGAGCTAAGAAGAAGGCAAGCCTCGCGCAGTCGTCGTCGTCGCTCGCTCGGCTCGGCTTCTGCTTCGTCAACGATTGATTGATTAATCTTTTTGGACAAAATTCTTTTTAAATATTTAATTAATTAATTAAAGAAAATTCAGTCCGGAATAACCCATGACCTGCGACCTGGTCCGGTCCGGCCCGTTTTTCTTTCCCGAATTATTTTAAATCCGTTTTAAATTTTTCCGCAATATTTTCAATAGTTATGGCTATTCTGAAACAGTGTCACACCTGTTCCAACAGCTATGGCTGTTCTGAAAGGTTGCAAACCTTTTCAGAAACAATACCAAAATTGGCTATAAATACACATTCAAATCCCAGAATATTTACTTACGAAATTTTCTGAATCTTCTTCTTCTTCTGCACAAAATATTCAGTGTGTTTTATTACCAACGAGTGATTCGCCGATCACTAGAGTTTTAGGTACCGATACACTGGTGAGTTAAATCGTTCTATCCTGGGAGGATATATTCCAGAACCATGGGTACTTGAGGGGAATAATTTCCTTACGAACACATTGTGTATTCAGTGGGCTCTATTTGTTCCTACAATGTTTTCAGAATTTATTTTGAAGAAGTTTACTGTTTTCGGAATTTTATTTCTACTAATTTTCTATTTTTGTTTTCAAAAAGATTATTATTTAATTTATTTTCAGCAATACAGATATATAACAATCTTAAGGAAATTATATTTATTATATTCTGTATTCTGTCTGAATTTTACTATTCTAATTTGAAGATATAAAAACTTCATCAAGGTATTGAAGTTCAGAAAACGATTACACAAAAACTTCATCGTTTTTCTGTAAAACAATATATAAAAACCTTAGTTGTTTTTATTACGTATTGTTTATTGATTACAGTATTATTTAATGTTTTTGTTTTACCATTAATTGATTTCTTCTGTTGTTGACAGTAAGAAATGGCAAATGAAAATGGAAATCCTTTTGCGACTGTTGGTGCAACGATGATAGCCTCATCAAGCCGCACTGTTGTTCCTCCGACTGAGAAACTGGGAAAATTTTCTGGAACCAACTTCAAAGGATGGCAACAAAGGGTGTTCTTCTGGCTTACCACACTTGGTATGCAGAAATTCACTAGTGAAGAGCCTCCAGTGCCTGCTGCGGACATGCCGAACAATGAAAAGTTCATGGTTGTTGAGGCGTGGAAGCAGGCAGATTTTCTTTGCAAAGGCTATATTTTAAGTGCTTTAGAATATAACTTGTACAATGTGTACAGTGCAATGAATACTTCGAAAGAATTATGGGACGCACTTGAGAAGAAGTACAAGACAGAAGATGCATGCTTGAAGAAGTTCATGATTGTCAAGTTTCTAGACTATAAAATGATAGACAGCAAAACTATAGGAACCAAAGTTCAGGAGCTTCAACTTATTTTTCACGACCTTATTGCTGAAGTTATGGTCGTAAATGAATCATTTCAAGTGGCTGCTATGATTGAAATTTTTTTCCTTCGTGGAGATATTTCAAGAACTATCTTAAGTACAAGCACAAAGAAATGAAGTTGGAAGATCTTGTAATACGTCTAAAGATAGAGGAAGATAACAAAACAGCGAAAAGAAGTCTCGTGGAAATTCAACGATCATGGGAGCTAATATCGTTGAGGAGATTGCTCTAAAAAGTAAGAAGAGGAAGAGGTCTTCTGGACAAACTAAGGAGTAGAACAAAAAGAAATTCAAGGGCAGCTGCTACAATTGTGGAAAAGTTGGTCACAAGAGCCCTGATTGTCGTCTCCCGAAAAAGGATAATAAGAAAGGACAATCCAACATAGTGGAGAAGAATAATGACATTGATGATCTTTGCGCAATGCTTTCGGAATACAACCTACTTGAAAATCCGAAGGAGTGGTGGATTGACTCTGGAGCGACTCGACATGTTTGTGTTGTCAAAGAAGCATTTGTGACTTACTCTACTACTGGTCCCGGAGAGGAAATTTCCACGGGAAATAATGCAACAGCCAAGATTGAAGGTTATGGGAAGATATTCCTGTAGATGACTTCCAGCCGCTCAACAATGTTCTTCATGTTCCTACTATCAGGAAGAAATTAGTTTCTACTTCTTTACTTGTAAAGAATGGATTCAAATGTGTATTTGTTTCTGGTAAAGTTATTGTAAGCAAGAACGAAATATATGTTGAAAAAGGCTACCTCATGGAGGGCCTTTTCAAACTCAATGTAATGGTTGTTGACAGTATGAATAAAATTTCAGCTTCTTCTTATTTATTGGAGTCAAATGATTTATGGCATATTCGTTTAGGACATGTCAATTATAAAACCTTGCGGAAGTTAATTAATTTAGAAGTTTTGCCTAAATTCGAGTGTAATAAATCGAAATGTCAAATATGTGTTGAATCTAAGTTTGTAAAACATCCTTATAAGTCTGTTGAAAGGAATTCAAATCCTTTAGACTTAATTCATACTGACATTTGCGATATGAAGTCGACACCATCTAGAGGTGAAAAAAAGTATTTTATTGCTTTTATTGACGATTGCACTAGATACTGCTATGTTTATTTGCTTAATAGTAAGGATGAAGCAATTGAAGCATTTAAGTAATACAAGAATGAGATATAAAATCAATTGAATAAAAAGATCAAAATGATTAGAAGTGATAGATATGGAGAATATGAATCTTCGTTTGCAGAAATATGTTCGGAATATGGAATTATCCATCAAACTACTGCACCTTACAAACCTCAATCCAACGGAATTGCGGAAAGGAAAAATCGGACATTAAAAAAGATGATGAATTTTTTATTAATAAGTTCCGGATTATCGCAAAGTTTGTGGGGGGAAGCTATCTTTACAGCTAACCGAATACTCAACAGAGTACCCCACAGCAAAACGCAATTTATTTCATATAAAAAATGGAAAGGAAGAAAACCCAACTTTAAATATTTCAAAGTGTGGGGGTGTCTATCAAAGGTACAAGTTCCTTTACCTAAAAGGGTTTAAATTGGACCAAAAATAGTAGATTACATTTTCATTGGATATGCTACAAATAGTAAAGCATGTCAATTTTTGGTTCATAAATCTAATAATCCCGAGATTCATGTTAATATAGTAATGGAATCAGATAATGCTGAATTCTTTGAAAGCATCTATCCGTATAAAACTAAAAGCGAGTCATTAAGTGAAAGACCTAAACGACCTCGGGAAGAACCAAAGGAAAATACTCCAAGTATAGAAGATCCAAGGCGTAGCAAACGTCAAAGAACATCTACTTTATTTGGACCAGATTTTGTGACATTCTTGCTTAAAAAATAGCCTCAAACTTTTAAAGCAGCTATGTCGTCTTCTGATTCAGTATTTTGGAAAGAGGCAGTCAATAGTGAGATTCAATCCATTTTGGATAACCATACATGGGAATTGGTTGATCTTCCTCCAGGAAATAAGCCTTTAGGTTCGAAATGGATCTTTAAATGGAAAATTAAAGTTGATGGCACTATTGACAAATATAAGGCAATACTTGTTGTCAAAGGTTATAGACAAAAGGAAGGCCTTGATTACTTTGACACTTACTCGCCAGTAACAATGATAACATCTATTAGGGTGTTAGCGGCATTAGCGGCCGTGTATGGTCTTGAAATCCATCAAATGGATGTTAAAATAGCTTTCCTAAATGGAGAATTGGAGGAAGAAATTTACATGGAACAACCTGAGGGTTTTGTGGTTCCTGGTAAAGAAAAGAAAGTGTGCAAACTTGTTAAGTCGCTTTATGGACTTAAACAAGCACCCAAACAATGGCATGTAAAATTTGACCAAACAATGTTGGCAAATGGATTTAAAATCAACGAGTGTGACAAATGTATTTACATTAAAAATACTCCAGGTCATGAATTTATTGTTTGTTTATATGTTGATGACATGTTGATAATAAGCAAAAGTATGGCAGATATAAATGCTACAAAGCGCATGTTGGCTAGCAAATTCGACATGAAAGACTTAGGAGTTGCTGATGTGATCTTAGGAATCAGAATTCGCAAGACTCCACAAGGTCTAGCATTATCACAGTCTCACTACATTGAAAAGGTACTTGACAAGTTCAAGTATTTGGATTTCAAAATTGCCAAGACTCCAATTGACGTGAGTTATGCACTTCAAAAGAATGAAGGTGAAAGTGACTCACAACTGGACTATGCAAGAGTATTGGGAAGTTTGATGTATATCATGAATTGTACGCGACCAGATATAGCATGTGCTATTAGCAAACTGAGTCGGTTTACAAGTAATCCCAATCAAATACATTGGATGGGAATGAAACGAGTTTTAGGGTATCTGACACATACCCAAAATAATGCTTTGCATTACAACAAATATCCTTCCGTGATCGAGGGATATAGTGATGCGAATTGGATCACCGGATCATCTGAAGTTAAATCCACGAGTGAATATGTTTTCACAATTGGGGGTGGATCGGTATCTTGGAAATCATCCAAACAAATGTGCATCGCCCGTTCTACAATGGAATATGAATTCATAGCTTTAGATAAGGCCGGTGAAGAAGATGAATGGCTCCGGAATTTCTTGGAAGATATTCCATTTTGCCCCAAACCTTTGGCACCTATATGTATACATTGTGATAGTCAAGCGGCAATAGGTAGAGCAGGGAGCGTTATGTATAACGGGAAATCTCGTCATATTCGACGAAGACACAATACTGTTAGACAACTACTCTTTAGTAGTGTTATCACAATGACTACATAAAGTCAAGAGATAACGTGTCCGATCTACTTACAAAAGGCCTATCTAGATAGGCGGTTGAAAGATCATCAAAGGGAATGGGGTTAAAGGCCTAGGACAAGTCATCATGGCGGTAACTCTACCTAGCAGGCTGGAGATCCCAAAAGGTAGGTTCAATGAGATCAAACAAAGTTATGAATGATGGTTCAACATTGTCAACTAACTCAATCCATTCTCGTGATGAAAACAATGTTCAAAAAATGAGGTAAAGCATTAAGGCTTTTTGATGAGTCAATAAAGCTTAAATCTTTTTAATGATTTGCTAATTCTGGCAGGATATGACCAGATAGTGTGTCTTTAGGATTACACGTTTAGGAATCACCTATGTGAGTGTGAAGTGTAAGCCGCTTTAAGGAGAATGAAAGTAAAGGCCCATTCTCTAAGCACTCATGAAACCAGGTGGTATTCATGGCTGAAACGAACACAATCGTGAGAACCATAGATGGTCAAGGATTGATCGTGTGACTTATGTTGTCTAGGTATACAACAAAGCTCGGCGGTTCAAAAATACCAAATTTACTGATTGACCGAGTATATCCGATATAAGTTCACTACGAAAAGTTCAAAGGAAAGCCTACTTATTCAGATGCAATTAATTCTTGCATGTAAAACATACACACGTCCGTGCATTCCTTTAAGTTTATAGCCATTCCCCATTCATGTGGGGGATTATTGGATTTTGTTTAATAACAAAAGAAGTGTGAATGAAAAATGGTGGAAAAAAAATGGAGGGAAGTAAAATTTTGAATGAGTTCACTAATGTACTTTGTCCCTCATTGGTAGAAGGAAAGAAAATCTTTGTGTATATAAAGAGAAGCTCATCTTTTAGCTCTTAAAGAGCTAAGAAGAAGGCAAGCCTCACACCGTCGCTATCGTCACTCGCTCGGCTCAGCTCGGCTCGACTCGGCTTCTGCTCCGGCTCCGGATTTGGATTTAGATTTGAATTTGTCAAAGATCGATTGACTGATTAATCTATTTGGACAAAACTCTTTTCAAATATTTAATTAATTAATTAAAAAAATCAATCAGAAATAACTCATGACCCGCAACCTGGTCTGGTCAGGTCCGTTTTCCTTTCTCGGATTATTTTAAATTCGTTTTAAATTTTCCCCCAATATTTTCAATAGTCATGGTTGTTCTGAAATAGTGTCACACCTGTTCCAATAGCTATGGCTGTTCTGAAAGGTTGCAAACCTTTTCAAAACAGCACCGAAATTGGCTATAAATACAAATATTTCAGTGTTTTTTACGACCATCGAGTGGTTCGCCGATCACCAGAGTTTTAGGTACTGATACACTGCTAAGTTAAATCGTTCTATCCTTGAAGGATATATTCCAGAACCTCGAGTACTTGAGGGAAATAATTTCCTTAAGGACACACTGTGTATTCGGTGGGCTCGATTTGTTCCTACAATATTTTCACAAAATAAACTTTTACTATTTTCGGAATTTAATTTCTACTAACTTTCTGTTTTTATTTTCAGAAAGATTATTATTTAATTTACTTTTAGCAATACAGATATATAACATGATCTACATAGCCTAATAACAAATAAATACAAAAACTAGGAGTTAAATGTCAATAGAACACAAAGTGATTAGCTTTCTCTGAGACGTGCTAAATTTCTATGTGATTGTGCTAATCTTGTCATGCCAAGCTCGAGAAGGCTATTTCAGACCATATGGACTATGGAGAGGGTTGTAACCAACATAAAGGTCGCTAGACTCCTCTTCAATAAAAGATTTTGTAGTTGCTTGATATATACCGCATCTTAAGATTTTCATGGGAAAAAAACCTAAGTGGTAGAAGATTGTCACGACCCATTTTTTGAATAAGCAGTAACCAGTACCCGATTGCTAAATTTGACGGAGAAAATCATCTGCGCTTATCAAAATTATTATAACCTCAAACTTTATATGCAACAATGCAATACTTTATCCAAATACTTTTAATTAATTTGAATATCTAACATAAACCAACTCCAAAACTTTATTCGTAGTAATCGAAATACTGCAAAGTTATTATAAAAAACACATGAATCTAAACCCACCGACTGTGTCTATGAAGCTTCTATTGATAAACTAACGCATTGCTCAGGACAGGAGATTTCCTGGCCAGTTCTCCAAGTAAACAAAGAAATAACTAAATAATGACGACTCAAAGGAGTATTCCACAAACAAAATCGGAGCTCACCAATAGTACTAGAAGTGAGGGAATTCCTACACGTAACATGCACGCCTGCAAAACCGATTCCTACATTATACCGCATACCAATGCAGATTTCCAAAAGAGAATATCAGTACCATCCATTGTACTCACTGATTCTCAATAACAAGGGATGAAACTTTAATAAGATATATATTACAACCAAAGATTCTAAATGCATGGAAAACATAAAGCTTCTATGAAAAGTTCTAAAAATAATTGCATAACAACAGTTTATGAATATTCTAAAAGAAATTCTTTTCTTTTTCTTTCTTATCTAAAAAAAAATACTTCACTATGCTTTGGGAGTTCCAACTATCTTGACTTATTTCTATCGTAGTCACCATGTGATCGGCACGTATTCAATTCCAACCTGATCGAATAGGCTCAATCCATGAGGTGCCACTTACTTCATGGTTCTGGGACTCATATATCATACCTTAGCCTGGATAGGCAAATTCTCAGTAACGAGACCCTCGGCTCGTGTGCTCCCTCCTTTGGCACAAATAGTCACTACACCAAAATGTATCTGTAGCTATGAAATCTAAGCTACAAATCCAAATTTCGTAGCTACTACTCAATAATAGCCACAGAAATTTGACTTTCATGGCTATCTATAAATTCTTGAAATTTCTTAGCCACAAAATTAAATTTGCAAAGCCCATTCATTATTTTTACTAGAATTACTAATTTTCGTGGCAATAACTACCTATACAGCTACAAACTTATTGCTACAGTAAAATTTCATAGCTAATCATAAGTTTCTGCCATGGGTTAAAAGTTATTGTAGCAATAGTATACTTTTAGCCACAATAAATTTTTTGAAATAAATTGTTGAAGCTAAATAAATACTTTTGCTTCAAGTTATAAAATATTGTGGCACTAGTTGTCTTAATAGCTACGAATATTTGTGTAACGAATCGATCGGTCGTTTTGAGTCCTAGTGCTCCGTTCAGCAGTCTGAGGCCATAAATAGCTTCATTTCAGGTATTATGACCTGTATGCATGGTCGGAATTAAATTTTGGGAAGTTCGGAGTTGAATTGGGAAGAGAATTCTCATTTTGGAAGCTTAAAGTTGAAAAAATGAACTAGGATTGGAATTTTAAGTAAACGACCTCAAAATCAGGATCTGAAGGTTCCAGCAAGTTTGTATTATGATTTCGGACTTGGGCGTATGCCCGGATTGGGTTTTGGATAAACCGGGAGCGTTTTGGCGCCTATTGTGGAAGTTAACATTTTGGAAGAAATTTCTTAAGTTTGGCTTGAAGTGCATTTCATTGTTATCGATATCCGTTTGGGATTCCAAGTCTGGGAATAGCTCCGTATGGTAATTCTGGAGTTGGGAGCGCGATCGGAAGTGAATTCGGAGGTCTGTAGGTCATTTTGAAGCCATTTGGCTAAAGATAAAAATTTGAAGGTTTTTGAGAAGTTTGACCGGAAGTGAACTTTTTGATATTGGGGTTAGAATCCGATTCCGGAAGTTGGAGTAGGTTCGTAATGTCAAATATGACTTGTGTGCAAAATTTGAGGTCAATCGGACATGATTTGATAGGTTTAAACATCGGAAGTAGAAGTTGGAAAGTTCAAATTTCATAAAGCTTGAATCGGGGTGAAATTCGTGGTTTTAGCGTTGTTTGATATGATTTGAGGCCTCGAGCAAGTTCGTAACGTATTTTCGGACTGGTTGGTAGGTTTGGTTGAGGTCCCCGGGGCCTCGGGTGGATTCTGGGTGGTTAACGGATCGAATTTGGAGTTGAAGAAAAGCTGAGGCAGCTGATATCTGGTACTTCTGCACCTGCGAAGATTTGGCCGCAGGTGCGGAGCCGCAGAAGCGGCCAGGAAGACCGCAGATGCGGTCAGGGAGCTGCAGATGCGGGACCGCACCTGCGGAAAAGGAAGCACAGAAGCGGAAGCTGGGGTTGCCAGGGTGGATTGCAGAAGCGGCTTGGTGACTGCACACGCGGAACCGCAGAAGCGGTCCAGGGTCCGCAGATGCGGAAATGACTGAAGCAGTGAGGTATTTAAAATTCGGGGTTGAGTTCATTTCAACCCCATTTTTCTTCCATTAGAGTCGATGGGGAGCATCTTTGAGGCACCATTTTCGTCACTTGTTATAAGGTAAGTAATTTATGCTAGCTTTGAGTTAAATACAAGGTTTATACATGGATTTGGGCATGAAAACTGTAGAAAAACTTGGGGTTTGAGAGAAGACCTAGAAAATTAGTGTTCTTGAATTTTGATCACGATTTTGAGTACGGGAGTAAGAGAAAATCATATATTTGAGTTCGTGATTTCATGGATAAACTTTATCTTCGAGAAATTTCAGATTCCGGGCACGTGGGCCCAAGGGCATTTTTATCAACTTTTCGTTCGGGGTTAGGAATTGTTATAAACTGGGTTGTAAAGTTTAATTGAGCATATATTAATGAATTTATATAATCAATGGCTAGTTTTGGAGCATTGTGCGTTGGTGAAAGTCTTCGGAGGAATGTAGAATGCCGGTTATGAGTCTTAGGAGCGAGGTGAGTCTCCTTTCTAACCTTGTAAGAGGGAATTGTCCCCATAGGTGAAATAATTGATTATGTGCTTCTGTTTTTGGGGGATACGTACGCACGAGGTGACGAGAGTTCGTGCGTAGCTACTATTATGCTATTGTCCGGGTAGTTAGGACCCAAAATCATGTTATACTTGAATTATTTATGAACCCATTGATAGCTTGAATTGCTTAAATCACATTGAATTAGTAAGTGAATTTCGAAAAGGATTAAACTTCATTTCTTAAAAATTGTTAAAGGAGAATTGGTTTTATTTGAATAATTATTCCCCGATAAAATTCTAATTGGCTATTTGAGCATGTATGTTATGTGTACCTGCGTCGCATGGATGATTCGCGAGCAGGGTGATTGTGTATCTTATGTGTACTTGCGTCGCATGGATGATTCGCGAGCAGGGTGATTATTTATTTTATGTTGACCGCATCGCATGGATGATTCGCGAGCGGGATAATAGATGCATCTATGGTTCGGGCCGTTCGACCCTCGGCTGTGCACATTTTACATTTCTGTTGGATCGGGCCGTCGCCTCAGTGTGATTTCCACATGTTATTTGTCGCTTGAGAATTTTAAATGTGAAATTGGCCCTTCATGGCTTGATATAAATTGATAAGATAATAAAGAATAAACCTTGAAAGCCCTTTACTATTTGTTGAAGGTGTTTTCCTATTTTCTGGCTTCGTGAATTAGAACTACTATATGAATCCATGATTTTCGTCACATTTCTAGGACATTGTTAATTGACCTCTAGTAAGTGTCGAAGTTGACCATCTTGTCTCTACTTCTTCGAGATTAGGCGGGATACTCATTGAGTACACGTTGTTTACGTACTCATACTATACTTCTGTGCATTTTAGTTGCACAGGTATATGTATCTCTGGCAGCCTACTGGGCATAGCAACGCGGATGATTCTGGGACTAGGTGAGTTGCATTATTCGAGGCGATCCGCAGCTAGTATAGTCCCTTTCAGCATATTGTATTTATTTTCTCTCCATTGTATTTCGGACGGATGTTGTATTTTATTTTCCTTATCAGTAGATACTCATGCACTTGTGACACCGGATTCTTGGAGGATTTTGGATTATTCAGCATTAAGTCCTTTATTGACTTTAAGTTTTTTTTTGTTGTTGTAAAAATCTTTATTGTTTAACATTCTTTGTATAAAAAAAAAGTTTTCCGCAAGTACTAAAACTAGAATTTAATTATGTATTCTTGGTTGGCTTGCCTGACAGCGGTGTCCGGCGCCACCACGACCCTTAGTGGATTTTGGGTCGTGAAAATTTGTCATGACAAAATAATATAGCCACAAATCTTTTGATATGATAAACTTTCATAGCTAATCAATAATTTTTGCCACAAGCTGAAACTTAATGTAGAAAAATAAAAATTTTAGTCACAATAAATTATTTAAATTAAAATATTATAGCTAAGCAAACGATTTTGTTTCAAATTTCAAATAAATCATGGAAATAGTCGGCTTAATAACTACAATTATTTATCATAAATGATATAACCACATATTTATAGTTGTGATGAAATTTTATAGCTATTCATAAGTTTTTGCAACGACTTGAAGCTTCTTGTAGCAATAATAATATTTTAGCCACATTAAATGAGTTAAAACACAATCTTGTAGTTAGTTGATATTTTTGCTTCAAGTTTCAAGAAGTTAATGCCTCAGTCAGGACCATCCGCCTGGACGATGACCCCTTATCAGAATAGAGGATACTCCGAAACATCTTATCTTTCTAAAACTTCTTCTTGTGACTTTTCAAGGCTAAATCTTATTTGAAAGTGATCTTTCAGTATTCATAATAATATTCTTGAGTGTATGCATAGCATAAGCATGAAATAAAATTACCCAAAGTAGTTTTAAAAGTTCTATCTAACTCTTAAAACATTAACATGTAAGATCATGTAATAAAGCACAAAAATATGGAAAATAGACGATTAAACTTCTCGAGTAAAATATATAAACTTTAACTAGACTATACTTAATCAACATGTATTCTCGTTCCAATTAAGCACATGTTGACTCTTTTAAATAATTTATCAAACACATTGTGGGCATATTTTTAGTAGAACCACTTTAGTATAGGGTTATATCCACTCACCACAAACTCCTCAAGCCAATACGTAGGCTATGTCCAATTTATATCCGTCAAACAAACGATTCTTCAATAACCAGTGCATTTTAATAAATTTTAAAGTTTCACACCTAAATATTGAACTTACTATTAATACAGTGAAAGAAGAAAATTAACTATCCAATTCTTATGTTGTAGATAACTGAGAATAGAAAACTTTATATACCTGAATTCAATAATTAGTGATCTGTAAAGAAACCTAGAACTTCCTATTGCCTGCGTGAGTAAGCAGCCTCTGTTTCGTGGTTCTCTGTTTTGTGAGAATGAACAGAATGCTTGTTCTGTTTTCATATAAAGATTTAATCCTTTTGCGTTAGGGCAACCCTTTATGGGCTTTTAAGCTCCCCCCCCCTTTATTTTATTATTTTTTTCGTTTTGTTTTGACTTATATAATAATTAATGATACACACTTTTTAAATTAGTAATATTACAATTATTATATATCCAATTATTTATAAATTGAGAATTAATTCAAAAGTCAATCACAAGGTGTCACGACCCGGATTTATCCCACCATCGGGCGTCGTGATGGCGCCTACTAACGGATCTAGGCCAGCCAAACATTATACATTCTCTATCAACATTAACAATAAAATATACTGTCAACAATTAATAAATGCGGAAGACTTTTAAGTTTAATAAGATAATATAAGAATGCGGAATTTCAAAACACATCACTAGCCAAAAACCTGGTGTCACTAGCTCACGGACTACTATAGAATACTACAACCAATCTGAATGAACAAAAATACATAAGTCTGTTTCGGAACAATGAAAACAAACTGAAATAAAGGAAAGGGACTTCGGCCTGCGAACGCCAGCTAGGCTACCTTGAAGAGTCCCCGGGCTGATGATAACTCCTGGAATAAATAACCTACTGCTGCTGTCCGAAATCTACTCCTGGATCTGTGCACAAAAAAATGCACAGAGTGTAGTATCAGCACAACCGACCCCATGTGCT
>MU667614.1:67079-121619 GCA_026770625.1 Nicotiana glauca
TCATTTGGATTTTAATTTAGGAAGGGGAGTTGGGGCCCGTTGATCTGAATGATCAACGATCCAGGTTGAATGGGGTAGGTGGGGATCCGAGTTTGGGCTTGGTCCGGTTGGTTTTCAATTGGGTCGGGGTCCAATTTTAATTAAAAATCGGGCTGGAAAATTGGGGTTTGATTTAGGTTACAATTTAAATACAAATGGGTTGTTATTTAAATAGCCAGTTTTTCCCTTTTAATTTATAAAAAATAGTAAATAGTTTCTAAAAAATAAATTTAGAGTACTAAAGTGATTTATATTACATAATTAACAATTTAAGAATATAGGATCCAATTTATGCATATAAAACATAATTAAACCTTAAATGGCTAATATTATAATTATGTGCAATTTAGCTTTAAAAATATTAAATATAATTGTAAAAATTGCCTTAGCCATATTTTGGAATAAATATAAAAATCCAATAGAAGAATTCTCAAGATAATCATCTTGGAAATAATTATTGAAAATTTTATGGATAAAAAGGGGAAAATAAATCAATTTAAACCTTTAAAAATTATGAAAAAAATAATAAAACACCTGAACATGCTTATGTATGCATATATGTGCTATTTTGAAGTTATTTTGCATATTAAAAATATATAGGAAAAAATTGGGTATTAACAATACAATGAAAGCCATATGTATTATATCATCTTAATTCGAGTCCTTTTTCTTGTTTGCCATTATTACACCGCCACCGACGCTGACACCAAACTAATAAGATAATTTTTTTACAGTTTTACAATTCAAGGAATTGGCATCTTTCGGACTGAAATCCTAGATAGGAAAAAAGAAATTTGATTGTATTGAGAGAGTTGAATTTGAAATAGCGCCAGTGAAAATTCCTCCGCCAATCTCCGTCGCCGGCTCCGACTAGCATAAATTATAAGTAGGCCATGAGATCCGAAGCTGGTATCGGCGTTGAGAAATTATGCTCGGCGTTGATAAAGTATAAGTAGGCCATAATCCAAAGGGCTAGCCAAATATCTTTTGCGAAGCTGGTATCCGAAGTAGGCCATGAGATCTGATTCGTTAAAACAAAAGAAATTTTCACGGAGAAAGACTATAGTTGAGAGAGAGGGGGTAGAGAAAAATCTGAAAGAATGAAAGAGAAAAATAATACAAAGCGTATTTTATGGCTTAAGGGTAGGATGTGTTCATAAATAGATATTTGGCTATAAAAATCAAAAGGTAGTTATGAAAAATAATTTTTTAAAGGGTAAGCTAAAAATTACTTTTGAATATGTAAAAGGTAATTACTCTCTCCGTTCCAATTTATGTGAACCTATTTGACTGAACACGGAGTTTAAGAAAAAAATAAAGAGTTTTGGAATTTGTGGTCCTAAACAAGTTCAAATGGAGCCCAGAGTATTTGTGTGATTGTAAAAGCTTTTTATTAAGGATAAAGTTGTAAATTTAAGCTAAATTATTACCAAATTAAAACAAAGTTCATTCAGATCAAAAATAAAATAGCTTCCAAAAAGATCACAGGGAGTATCATTTGTCAGAAACCTTTATAGTTTGAACTCTCCATATGTTGGCACATCATTCAGATATAAGTGGATTTCCTAAATTTTCAGTTCCAGAAAATTCGTCTAAAAAGGATATGAACGCCCAATTGAATTCCACACCGATTTTCATCCAAGAAAACGGCACCGGAAGTGATTCCGACACGAACTCTGACGATTCGCCGGAATATTACCAGCCAATCTCTTCCATCGCTGATGACGACGATGCACAGATCTCCGATCAGCGTCCAAATCCTGTTCAAAGCTCCGATGATGAAGGGCCCGACGAATCTAATTATTTTCATCGACTCCCCAACGGTTATGCGCGTTGTGTAGAGAACGGAATATCATCACTGGATTTGAGCGACGGGGAAGAAGATGAATGTAAAAGTGAGGTTGAAGAAGAGGAGGAGGGAATAAGAACGGCGTCTGATAATGCTGTGCAGAGAGCGCTCAGAGAGGACGAGAGCCGCCGCAATGCTCCGTTGACGGCGGAGAATGCAACGAGAGTGATGGAAGCCATGCGTAGGGTTTCTTTTGGTGGAGTGGCTCCTAATTGGACCAATGAAGTACCCGAGGGTCAGTGGATTGAACATCTACGAAGATTGAGAGAACCACCAGCTAATGCCTCCACGAACTGAAACTTTGAATCTGCCATTAATTGTTAATTGCCTCAACTTTACGGATTTAATCTTTTTGCTATAGCGGCTGATCTGCGTGTGCTAGTTATTGTCGTTAATTTGATTCGACTTTTCAGTGAGTACTTTGTGTTTTCCACCACTTGTTCATCCTTTTGCTGGATAACTTGCCATTTGATGCAATAATCGACTGATTCTCTAAAAAATATTATTGAATTTCCATGATTAATTAGGCTAACTCTGTAGATGCTAGTGGAACTATGCCGACGATTTTCTGAATTTATCACAGCTTTTTGCAACTAGCTAAATTAAAATACTACTGAAACTGTGGTTGCCATAACCTTTAAATATTGTCTTCAACTCCTCATGGTTCTGGTGTGCCAGAAGCGGAACCACTTTTATTCACTCATTTACTTGTATAAATAGATAATTATATATATATATATCATCGACTTCTTTGCATTGTGGCTTGAAATCCTGGTTCCGCCACTGGCTAGAACTAGCACCTTCTGATTTCTTGCATCACTCATGGATTATAGTATTGTTTTTTTGGTTAAACTTAAATTATATTCAACCAAGTATATCAATATGTACAATTTGACTCATTTGGACTGATGAGCCAATTCTCAAAGTAATCAGATTACTACAGACTATTCAAAACTAAAACAGACTACTACAGATTACTTCTATATAGGGTAACTAACTAGGTGACTTTGCCATGTATAGAACTTTTGTACATAAATGTGTAGCTGCAATATGATCTCTCTAACCAGTTGGCAGCCTTCTCTTTTCTGATTCCTGAATCTCCTAGCATTCCTTTCAGCCCAAATTTGGTAAACAACAGCTGCAAACAGAAGTCAATTATACTGGGGAGTGAACAAGTGGTGGGCCTTCTTTATACTGAATTTCCCTTTTAGGTTTATAGTGTTGTTAAAAGTGGAAATGTGGGAGTTAAACGAATTACTAGTGTCACCTTTCCAGAGCTTCGGATGGTTCCACAATGAGGAAACTAGATGATAAAACAGTATCCCTCTTCATAAAAGATTATGTAGTCGTAGAAACAGAGAGATCCCATGTTATTGAATTTTTCTGTCTTACCACATCTGATCTGCAGAAAAAAGATATGTCAAGTTCCATTTAGAAAGGGAAAAAAAAAAAGAAATTAACGATGCAGTATAATGTGAAGTTTAGTTTGTTCTCGAGTTAATTAACATGCACACCAGTGTCACCTAAGATATTGAATCGGAGACATGATACAACAGTTCTGGAATTAGGGGCACATAGCACCTATTTCTACTTCCTATCACATGTACAGTTTAAATGAATCATCAAGCTGTAACTACAAATTTTCGCTCTGTGAACTAATGTTACTCGAATGATCTTCTTTTAACAAAATATACTAACAAATAATTGAATTTGTGACAATTGGCACGTGTGGTATATCCTTCTAAATTTCCAAAACATCGCACCTGTCTCAGTGTTAAGATACCAGTTCGACCTCAATATGTCACATATCTGTGCGAATGTTGAAGTTCTTACTTATATTCTTTTACAGAAATTACAAGTTCTCAATCTTCATGGAGGTAATAATTAATTGTGTAAGCAGTCAAATTGATAATAATATTGGCGTCACTACATTCAACTGGTGTTTTCTGGTTTTTATGGGTTCTCAGTCTTTTACAAGTGTTACCATTGTCTTTCGTTTCATTCTCAGAAATCTCACGAACCAATGGTACGCATTCTAGCGCTCTATATATGCACTTTATGGGAAAAAGGTTAAAGCCCAAAGCCTCTAAAAGTGAGCAAAATATAGTAAAGTGCTTCATGAATCTGAATGAGATAATTAATGCTAAAATGCAGTCTCTCAATTATTTATAAAAACTTTGCATAACTTTTTTTCCTTTCCTCTTTTCTTGGTTTGTTTGCTACAAGATTCAAAAAACTAATGTTTTGTTGACCAGAGATACTCTCCTTTGAACTCCATTGATGGCCAACAGATAGTATGTTCCCCTTTTCATATACTATCAACTTATATTTAGTGGCAGAACATGCTTCAACCAAGTAGTGCCATTCGATATCGTTTCACAGAATAAAAAGAATAATTTATGTATAAAGCAGATTGAAGCTTGAAAAGTAATGCATAATAAACATACGTCAATATAGATCGACATAGCTTGCACAAAATCATACCTACGTGAAGTAGGGGTTTCACTTGCTAGTCATAACAGTTAAGACAAGTTGGATCGTGCGACCGAACAATAGCTGTCACCTGACATTCGATGGTCGATGGGTGTTGGACCAATGACAGACCTATAAGAAAATTGTCTAACCTATAGTGGCATATTCAATATGGAATAGGTAATCATTTTGTCATAATCTTTTCCAGTATAGTTTGATGTCTCCAAATCTTGGCCCATCATTCAGATAACAGTGGATTTCCATGATTGGGATATCTCTATAGATACTAGTTCAAGAAGCCAGTGTGATTCAACATACAGTATATATATACGTAAAAAAGTTATTACCTAGCTACACAATGTAATTTCCCAGCGAAGGAGTGTCATGAATTGGACAAAACAAAAATCAGCGAAGGGATGTCAATTGCACAAAGGTGGCTCCACCTCTGACATTATCCTCAGTATTATAAGATCAAACAAGGTTTTAGTCTTAACGAGGCTACCCTACCCGACGGCTCAATCATAGCTGTTGCAACTAGCTAAAGTACTCACTGTAGTGTAAGTTCCTGTTTTTGAAGAAACCTTCTAAGCTAGTCGAAGTCTCTCATTCACTTAGAAAGTTACCCGATAAACAAGATCTTTGGTTGATGTGCCCTAATCAATGGAAAAACTTTAGTGGTAGCTTTCTGGAACTTTCTCTATACTTTTAATTATTGTACTATTCTACTCTTAACTCGGGTTCTTGCTTGGTGAGAGGTGCTGGATTTGATGATTTTGGTTGTTTGAAATTAGTGAGAAAATGCCAAACTGTGGTTGCCATAACTTCTAAATATGTCCTCAAGCTTCTGGTGTGATAGCGTAAGCACCTCCTTATCTTCTTGCATTACTCATGAATGATAGTGTTGCTAAAATGGAAATGGGGGAGTTACATATATGAATTATATATACCGTCACCTTTCCACTTTCCAGAGCTTTTGATGGTTCAGTAGCAGTCAGTACACTTGAGCTGAGGCTTTTGACAGACTATTCGCCCTTTATATATTCAACACTGTGGAAAAATAAATGACAAACAATATCCTTCATAAAAGATTGTGCAGTCATAGCAACCGCGATATCCAATGTTACTGAATTCTTCTTCGTCAGACACATCTAATCTGCAGAAAATGATATGCAAGTTCCATTTAGAAAAAAAGGAAACAAAAAGAAATTAACGATGCAGTTTAATGTGAAGTTCAGTTATCAAGTGAACACGCACACCAGTGTCACCTAAGACATTGAATTGGAGACAGGATACAACAGTTCTGAAATTAGGGAGACATAAAAGATGATTTCTACTTCATATCACATGTATAGTTTAACTAAATCATCAAGCCTTAACTATAAAATTTTCGCTCTGTGAAATAATGTTACTCAAATGATCTTTTAACAAAATATACATATACTAATGAATTTGTGATAATTGGCACATGAGATATCCATCTAAATATCCCAACTTCAAGGAAACAAGTGTGGAAATAGAAAATACAGGGAGACACCATCTTATAGTGTCCCAACACATTACCCCTGAGTCACTGTTAAGATACCAGCTCGACCTCGTATATGTCACATATCAGTGCGCATGTCTATCCTATTCGTTGGAACAGGATACTCTTAGTTATCAATTCCAATCTCTCTTCAATTGGAGAACAATAACACTATCACTGCAGCAGCTGCTACAGAACCAGGCCAAATCCACCAGCCAAATTATGAATGGAATCACCAAATTCAACTTGTAGTAGAAAGTTTATAGCAAGGCAAGCATTCAGAATCTCAGCTCTCAGGCAGAAGCAGCAATGCAATTGTCATAGACTCGTAGCTTAGCTTTTCTATATTGTAAGAGTGTACGGAATACTCCAATCCATTTCATCTGATCTAGTTCATGTTTGGTGAATTCCAAAAATGACTTAAAAACTTTTGAAGATTTATTTATTTGCTAGCTTTCCTCTCTATAACTTCGAAATTTCAACTAGCATTTCGATAGACAGATGACAATATATAACTAGTTCTTCTTTACATCCATCACTTTTTGTTTACTTTGCAATCAATCTTCATGGAGGTAATAACTACTAGTTGTTTCTAATACAGAAGGATACCATAACTAGTTTTTTAGAATGTCCAAGAAACTAAAGACTAAGATGGTGCAGCACCTAACCTGTTTGGTTTCTAACTTTTATATGGGACAGAGATTGCTAAAATGCTGTCTGTTTGATTGGATTGTAAATGGTATCAGATCCCCATATGAAAAATGTGATACACTGGCATTTTACCCTTTTCACATTTCTTTCTCTTCATCTCCCTCATAGCCACACCACTAATCCATGTACCATTTCAGCCCCTCGCAGAGCAATTCACTGCATCTTGCATGCTTCCCGGCTAATTGCCCCCTTCCTCGCAGCTTTTTTCTTCCATATTGCATCACGATTAATCTTCTATTTTTTTTAAGGTTAATTTTATGATTAATTCCTTTTCGTGTTATTCTTATTATATATAGCAAAATAGTCTCAGGCCTGATTGGTCATTTGTTTGCACTACAATTTGCTCTGTATTCATGGTTAATGATGGTTTGATATGTTTAGGCAAATGATATTTCCCTTTCATATCCTATCTGATCCGCATAAGATGAGCCTGAGTTACCGCATTCTACAAATCATTCTTAATGCCTACTGAAGTATTTACATGTAACTAGTAGAAAGGAAAAAAAAAAAGATGGTTCAAGCAATAACAGCAGTTGAGTTTTTGTCGTCCCAGGCGATATAGATATTGAAAAAGGAAAGCGATAGAGTGAGGTTGGCAAATAACAACGCTGAAGTTATCATTCTGAAATTCTTAGCTTTCTTAACCTAACCTATATGATGTATATAGGAAGGAAAATTTACTGAAGGTATCATTCTGAAATTTTCAGAAGTTAGACTTGTTTCACAATAAGCATTTCTTCATGGCAAAAGGGATACATATTTTGTTCTATCCCAGTAGCTTTCTAATAAGGAGCAAATCTCCGCAAATTTCTAATGGAGGTCAAAATCAATGTCCAATAAGCTGGTCCAGTATTCATAAGTTGCTTCATTGCTATGTATACCATCAAAAGTTGAAGTCTTTATATTCTTGAAAGATGCAAGAATCGAATAGAAAATGTAATAATGTCAAACATTTTGGAATGTTCCAAAAGGGAAAGAGTGTCACGTAGACTGGAACAAAGGGAGTAGAGAGTAACAAGGCAAACGCCATACGGCTTAAATAATATACGCTTAATTTCATAATTTTGTGCCTGGGACTACTGGTAGCATAAACAACCCAGGGAAGAGTCCCCTCTTTGTTGCTTCAAATTCACTCTAGCTGCCCTTTCCTCCTGGTGTAGCCTTGAAAGTTCCTTTATAAGAGTGCTAATAGAACCTCATGCGCGAACCACTACCTCTGGGTTGAGTTTGACAAAGACATACTCAACCATCTGCCAATAATTTTTATCTTTTTTTTGGTAACTAAATCTTTGTGTTAATCACCAAGTATCTGTACAAAACCATATAGCTAAATAAAACAGTTAACTATAAAACATACAAACTACAAAAAAGACAAAAGCTACAACACTAGAACTTATAACTAAGTACTACATTCCTGATTCAAGGAGGAGCTCTAACACTGCATACACATGCAATTTCCCTAGCTATAACTTCCCATCTTCTACTAACCTTCTCAATGTCACGGTGGTGGAGCCACATGCACCCAAGGGGTGTCAACCGATACCCCTTCGTCTAAAAATTATACTATGTAGCTGGGTAATTTTAAAAAAAAAATGTATATATTATATGTTGACATGCCTTGACTTCTTGGTGAGTTTATTTCTTTATATTTTGACTCCCCTTAATGAAAATTCTGACTCCGACACTTCTCAAAGACTCATGTTTCTTTCAATCCTCACACCGTGAACAAATTCTGCATATATTGTTTTGAAAATATGAGCAGCTTGTGATCTTCTGATAACTTCCTGGATATGTTGATCCCGTTCACCTGCACCTGGGGGCTGGCTTTGTAACCATTGCAGCACCCTGTTCCATAGTCCCCTAGCAAACTCACATTTCACAAACAGGTGTTTGCTGGACTTTCCATTGAGCTTTAAAGTAGAAGAAGTGTGAATTGGAAATGGAGGGAAATAAAATGGAGGAAAAATGAAAAATTTGAAGAAGTGAACTTTTGTCTTGCACTTTGTCCCTCATTGGTGAGGGACAATCACATTTGTGTGCTTATATATAGATTCACTTCTTAAAGCTCTTAAAAGGAGTTGAAGAGAATGAACTCTCGCGTCGTCGTAAAATACGTTCAGAGTGCCTCGCTGGCCGCGGCGACCGCGGTAGAACCGCGGCAAGCAGATTCCGAGAGCCCCTCGCAAGGCTGCATTTTATACATACAAAAAACACTCCAGAACTTCTTTCTTTGTGAATATACTGCATCCTAATTCGCAGTCTCTCTCTCTCACATTCGTAAGTGTGATTTTGCTCCGTTCTTTGAGTTCGTTGGTATCCTGCAGTTTGTATTGCCACTGTTGCAGGAAGGTTTATTCCATTTTATCCTGGGAGGATTTAATCCATTACCTTGGCAACGTGTGAGGGGGGTTAAAATTCCTTAAGGACACACAAGAAACTTGTGGACTCGGAATATTTCTAATTTTCTACTATTTTCATATTTCTATAATTCTTCTAATAGTTTTTCTGATTTTTTGGTTTAACACAGTAACGTTAACAGTGTTCTCTTGATTCATTAAAATTCTGGCATAAAGCACACTTGAGCTCGACAGCCATTCCCCATTTAACTAGTGTGTCAGCAGTCAGGAGTTTCCAATGCATTTGTAGCCGCAGAATGAATCTAGCTTTTGTCCTAGCAGCATTTTGGAACATCATGATTCATGCATTTCCACGGGACCTTGGGTCCATCTCCTATCAACTGTGTATAAATTTGCATAGTTATACTCTTCCCAGCAGCATGATTGCATTGGATTCTTTCCAGAGTAGTTTTTGCTTCAATAATCTTCCTGATCACCCAACATGCTTGCTGTGGCACCGCTACACGATCCATCTATTGCCCTTTGACGTAGTAGGTATGAATCCAACTTGATCCTCAGTTTATCTTGTTTGTGAGCTAAATCCCAATAAGTTTTAGCTATAGCTGCCTTATTTTCCAGGTGTGCAAATTTGTCAAGTTCAGCCCACCTGCACTCTTTGGAGAGCAGATCCTTTCCCAAGCCACTAAAGCCTTTCTGGTGATTGTATTGCTACCAGACCAGAGGTAGGTTCGACAGTATGCAGCAACAACCTTCAGTATTTTAGCTGGAAATACAAATAATTTTCATCTTTAAATTCTTATGGATAGTCTATCCAATAACCTCGTGCATATTGGAGATCTTGTTTGTAAACATGTCATCGAATAACTCAGGGGTCATATCCCACCTAAAAGAAGATTATTAACACATGAAACATAGAGGCAAATAGAAAAAGAAGAAAAATGTTCTTCCTCACCCCAGTCATGTAAAAAGTCACAGAAATCCCTCTAATTCTAAGAATATCAATGCATTATCCGCCAAAGGTTAGTTATTACTCAAACAAAAGCAGCTGCAGTAAAGTGTGGAAGAAGCTGGAATTTCATAGAAATTATCTATAAGCTAGAAGCTTTGGACATAGGTTAGCTCTATGAACAGACAAAAGCTTGACTCTCTGGAAAAGAAAGTTATTAGCCTATTACACAGTCATAAATAACAAAGCTCTTACTATATACGTGGAATGTAAAGAAGTACAATATCTACAGCAGCATGAAGATGCAGAAATCATATTGCAGTCGAATTATAAGGCAAAATTATGAAAATAAAGCAAGAAGATTCAGATTTCTAGTAAGGCAATGGAGTCTTTAATTTTCATTCAGCGTAAATGACTAGCAAAACATTGAATAATTTGAACGAAGGGATATTGCGATAGGAACTAGAAGTGACGGATTGCCAGCAGCCCATACATAGAGCGAGTTAGGGACCTGAACTCTTGAGCAGATATATAGCTCATAGAAAGGAGCTTATGATGGTAGGCTAGGAGCTCGTGTTTTAGCTATATTTTGCACTCTAGCTAATTACTGCACTTTGATTGTATTTAAGCCTAGCTATTTACTTTGTATTTATTACGTGTGTTATGTTATGTAGGACGTGATTTTGAGTAAAGAAGTAAGTTTTGAGCTAAAATGGATGATTTGGAGCTTTGAAGTCAGAGTAAAAGTCCAAGAAATTAAGCCGGATCATGTTCGGGGGTCGAGGACCAAGTCTAAACTGAACCGGCATCACGATTAAGACACTCACTACTCTCAAGGCACAACAAAATTAAGAACAATTATCTCCATTTAACACCACAACACAAGAATTCCCTATTCCTAACAAAAGAAAAACTAACTACACCCAATTCAAGCAAAATCCTTGGAAAAGAACCACGGCACAAAGAAATTCCAAGGGGGAATTGTTATACTACCTAAGAGAAACAAAATATTTTTTTTCTTCGACTCTGATCCCTCAAGAAGACAGTTGAGGAAATCCATCGTCGAGAAAAGTCAAATTTTTTTCCAAACAAAACAAAGAAAGAAAACACTACGTATTTACATCCCCCACCCCACACTTTAAATTGAGGCATGTCTCTGTGACACACAAATAAAAAGCAAGAGGTAAAGGAAACTCCCCTAATTCATCTAGTCGGGGTTTGAATAGAAGTCAGGATCTCCTTTGCAACCCCCGACCCAGTGCACACATCCATACCGAGAGCTTCTTTTCTACCTTTTTTGGGTACACCCCACACTTATAATCATGCTTACTCTCTTCGGATCGCTCTTTTAGGGCCCCTATTTCTCCTTCCATCTTGAACACTATCCTTTCTTCCCCTATTCTGAGCATTAGCTGCCTTTCCTGAATGTCCAAAATTGCTCTGCCAGTAACCAAGAAGGGTCTCCCTAGAATCAGAGGGATCTCCCTATTATCTTCCATATTCACTACGATGAAGTTCACAGGGAACACAAATTTATCCACTGATCTAGCACATCTTTCAATATTCCATCCGGTATGATTATAGTCTGATCCGCCAGTTGCAAGGACACAGGTATAGATCTGATTTCTCCAATCTCTCCCTCTAATTTCTTGAAAATAGACAAAGATATAATATTAATAGAAACACCTGAATCACACAAAGATTTTTCATGCTTAGTACTTCCTAAAGAGCAAGGTATAATAAAACTCCTTGGATCCCCACACTTTTAAGGGAGCTTATTTTGCATAATGGCACTACAATGCTCTGTGAGCTTGACAACCGATGTCTCATTACTTTCTGATTGTTGTAAAATATCTCTTTTAAGAACTTGGCTTGTGCTGGTATCTGTGAGAGTACCTCTGTGAAAGGTGCATTAACATGCACCTGCTTGAGCACTTCTAGAAAACGCCCAAATTTTTTGCCCAACTTCTCTGTTCTTTGCTTCTGAGGGAAAGGTAGAGCATGCATATCTCTTCGATCTCATCATTACTTCTTTGTTTGTCTTTCTTCTTCCTTGTTGGACCTTCAGATTTATTATTCTTCTTCTTCTTCAGATCATCCTCTTGCTCTGCCCTCACTTCATTTCTACGATGCTCATCACTTTTTTGCTCTCCTTCATTCTTAACTTGATTTTCTGTCAACTCATTCTTCTCTACTACCAACGGGTCTTGCAATACTTTGCCATTCCTCAAAGATACTGCATTTATTGTTTCCTTTCGATTCCTTTCAGTATCTGCAGGGAGGGTTCCTTGAGACCTCTCGAATAACAGACTAGCAATCTGCCCCACTTGTCTCTCTAAGTTTCGAATAGCTGCACTATGAATTTCAAATCTCTCATCCGTCTTAATAATGAAAGCAGTCATTAGATCCTCCATGCTAGACTGATTAGAATGTGGAGACTGGTATTGCTGCCTCTGCTGATTCTGAAATCCTGGAGCTTCTTGTCCCTGGGTCTCGGATTATTCTGCTGCCATGAGTTTAGACTAGCTTTGGTGAACTCCAAGAAAATTCTGGGTGCCTCTGCCTCCATAGAGTTAAAATTATTACCACTTTGGTAGTTGCCTTTGTCAAAACTTTCCACAGCATTTATCACTTTATCTGCAGTTGAGGCCTGACACTCATGCGTTGGATGACCCATTCCATTTAACTGATGATGGTTGGCTATGGACCTTGGCTGTCAACTTTCTTATCTCTTTGGCCATGGCGTCTAGCTACGCTTGCACTGATGTGTTAGAATCCACTTAATGAACCCCAGCTGATTTTCTTCTATCATTACTCTCAATAGACCAATGGTTGGCATCTTCTGAGAGATCATCAAGAATTGTAACAATCTACTCAAGAGTCTTCTTCATTAAAGAACCTCCAACTGCAGTGCTCAGAGTTCGCCGTGAGAAAGGTGTCAGTCTATCCAAAAGTCCTGGAGTTGCATCCACAATTCAATCTTATTATACTGACACTTTCTCACTATCTCTTTGAATCTTTCCCAAGAGTAGAAGACTGTTTCAGTGTCCTTCTAGCAGAAGTTGTGAATTTCCCTTCTGGATTTCACTGTTTTTGCAGCTGAGAAATATTTGTCAAGGAACGTTTTAGTCATATCTTCCCATGTCCTGATCGACCCAGTTGGTAGACTACGAAGCCAGTGTTTCGCATCATCCTTCAGTGGAAAGGGGAATGTCCTTAAATAGACTGCATCTTTTGACACTCCGTTGTACTTTAAGGTGTTCATGATTTCCTCAAAATACATCAAGTGAGTGTTAATGATCTTCATTCACCTTCCCTTTGGAGACACAGTTGTTCGGATAGTTTGAAACAAACCTTGCTTCAACTCAAAATTATTCACTGCTACGGGTGGAGGTCTAACACTGGACAGTCCCTAAGACTAGTCTCACATAATCACCTAATGCTCTACTAGGCCTGGGTACCATATTTTCGAACTTGTCTTCAACCAAGGGTCGATTTAGATTGAATCTTCAACCCTCATCATCTTCGATAGTCTCATCAACAACTCTACGGGATACCTCATCTGCTATACGTGCAGCTTCTTCTCTATGCTGTGCTGCCCCCTTTGTAGCTAAATCTACTCTGTCGTCACCATTATTAGCCATGTGTTCTTGGGTTGAAGGTTGCCCTACGAACTTTCAGGTGAGTTCTTTCTCCTTCCTCAACTATCGCAGACACTTCTCCACCTTTGGATTGTATGGACTTAATTCTTTTGAAGAAGATCGAGTCATACACCAGAGAAGTCAACTTGTTGCCTGCACACAGAAGAGAAAATCCGTGAAGAATAAAATAAAATAGGTTCCTGAATTAGCACCAAAAATTATTTTGAACACTATTGATTGCGAATCCCTAACAACGACGCCAAAATTTGACGAGCGCAAAACACAACACAAAATTGATGCTCGCTAATCAAAGATAGTATAGCATGATTATCGTCTCCAGGGGGATTGGATTTAAATAATGCTCTAGTAATTCCTAGTTTAACTGCTATTCAGGATGATCAAAACTTGATTGGAATGATTACAAACTACGATTAACTACTAAAGTAAAGCAATTGACAATTGACTGCAGAGAACTAGAGATTAGCAGAGTTGGTTTCTTGTCAATGTGAGAAATAAGGGTTTTGACATGATAGGTGCAAGTTGTTATTCTGGATATGATACTGTTATATTTCACTCTTGAGGTTCTATCGATTCTCACGAATTCAATAGGTGATTAGCTTATACTTCTGATTCAAACTCCTCTCTCGATTAAATCTAAATCTTTCAAATAAACTAATGTGAAGTGCGGTGAAACTTGCAAGAATCTATTGGTAGGAATGATCTAAGAGAAACTTCTTGCGAATGTTTCTCAAACTTAATTTAAACGGTAACTCAAAAAGCTCTCTCGATTACTTCAAGAAAGTGCCACCGTTACTGAAAGGTAAATTTTATAGAGCAGTGGTTAGGCCTGCCATGTTGTATGAGACCGAGTGTTGGCCGGTTAAGAACTCACACATCCAGAAGATGAAAGTTGCAGAAATAAGGATGTTGAGGTGGATGTCCGGGCATACAAGGATGGATAAGATTAGGAATGAAGATATTCGAGAGAAGGTGGGTGTGGTCCCTATGGAGGACAAGGTGCGGGAAGCAAGACTCAGATGGTTCGGGCACATTCAGAGGAGGAGCACTGATGCATCGGTGAGTAGGTGTGAGCGACTGGCTGTGGTGGGCACGAGGAGAGGTAGAGGGAGACCTAAGAAGTATTGGGGAGAGGTGATCAGGCAGGATATGGCGCGACTTAGGATTACTAAGAACATGGCCCTTAACAGGGAATTGTGGAGGTCGAGCATTAAGGTTATAGGTTAGGGGGAAGTTGTGAATATTTCTACAGCACACCAGAGTGAGACTATCCAGTTAGGAGTTAGTCTTAGGATGCTATTGATCAACTACTGATGATGGGCTTTATCTGTTAGTTATTAGTATACTTTACATCCTTTGTGTATTACCTATATTTCTTATATTGCTGTTATTTTGTTATTGGCCAAATACATAACTGGACCCTTAAACTTGGTCTTTTTTGTCACTTGGACACTTAAACATAGAGTTGTTCCTATCAGGCCCTTCAACTAAACCACATATGTGCCAATTAGACACTTTGTAGACCATCTGAGAAAATTTTTTATAAAAATTATTGAATATGTAATTAGCTGCACTTGTGTATTTGATAGCTTTTAAGGCTTTCTTCTTTGCTTATGAAATAGCTGCATTTGAGTATTTGACAGCTTTGCTCTTTTGCTGAAGTACTATTTTTGTTAAAAGTTGTTAATGTCAAAATGCAACTTCTATCAACTACTTGTGCGTTCTAGTTTGTAAAGTTTTATTCCAGTAGCTTACAAGTGCCGTGCAAAGAGAACAAGCATGCAAAACGAGAATAGTCAAATCCATGTACACTATAGTACTATACTTTCTTTTAAAAAAAATTAAGAAGAAAAATGATGGGTTCACGAGAAGAAGAAGAGAAATATAATGTAAGGTAAAAGTTGGCTTTAATTGGAATAATATATTAGAATGCCATATAATAATAATAATAATAATAATAATAATAATAATAATAATAATAATAAAAGAAATAATTCATAACATTTTTCTCATTTTCACGCGTATTTCCCCACGCACTCAATTATGTCACTACAAAGTATCTAATTGGCACAGATGTGACTTAGTTAAAGGGCCTAATAGGAACAACTCTATGTTTAAGTGTCCAAGTGACAAAAAAAGCCAAGTTTAAGGGTTCAGTTATGTATTCAGCCTTTGTTATTTTATGGTATTTTATGTTATGCTATGGATTCTATGTTATTATATGTTATTTTATTATGAGTCTATTGATAATACTAATAGATCGTCTCTTGTTGCCTTCTTGAGCCAAGGGTCTCCTGGAAGCAGCCTCCCTATATATTACCCTCCCCAGACCCCACTTGTGGGATTATACTGTATTGTTGTTGTTGATTACTTCAAAGAATCACCAAAGTAAACTAAGGCATATGCTGCAACAATATTCAATAAGATGTTCCTCTTTCGATTAAACACTATAAAGAATAAAATCACAACTATATTAAAACTCCTCCGATAAATTCAAGTAATTAAACAATAGTCAAATCCATAAACAACAACCAAGTCACTAAATCATGTCAAACCCTAAGGTAAACTATTCCATAGATATGGAGAAAGTCATCACAAATAGAATTAAAGAGTAAGAAAATATCAATCTAACGTTACAATCCAAACTTCCATATCGAATTGATGGAAAGATGATGAAATAGTATGTCTTGTAGCCTTCAATGCTCTCCCAAAGCTACCAAGGTCAAAAGTCCTCTAAAAATCGTATTTTTGATGTATTTATACCATGTAGGAATGGGCCCGGACGAAACTATCATTTCCAAGCCGAAGTGGGAAAAGTTGGGCGAGAAAATACTATACCGTGGCGCACCATGCGCTACATTAGTGGTAAAATTCAGAGGCCTATTTTTTTCACTTTGCAGGAAATTTGCACTAGCACCTCGCGCCTCGAGGCGCATGGCGCGGCGCGGCGCTGTAGTGTATTTTTCTCGGAGTAATCTTTTTTCTCACTTTTTGACATCTACATAGTTCTCTCGATAAAAGACAAATTAGTTACCTGGTGCTGCTTTCTCTCAAGTCCAACCACATTGTTCTCAAGACAAATTAGCTTTATATTTCACTCTCCAGCTGCCTACCGATAAATATAGTGACGCTAAGCAACTACCCAATGCATCAACTTGCAGCAGAACAATTATGGTGCCAGGCATCTATATGGAGCCTAGCAGTGTATGTCCACGCCTAAGATCCAATAACCCTTATGTTCACTCAGAAAATATGGAAGATGAATATGTAGCCACTTTTAGGCAGGCTCAAGAAGGGGAGCCTTGGCGTAACTGGTAAAGTTGATGCCATGTGACCAGGAGGTCACGGATTCGAGCCGTGGAAACAACCTCTTGCAGAAATGCAGGGTAGGGCTGCGTATGATAGACTCTTGTGGTCTGGCCCTTCTCCGGACCCGCGCATCGCGAGAGCTTAGTGCACGGGAAGGCAGGCTCATTGATGAAGCAGAAATATACAGATGAATCATGTAAACAACTCTGAAAATGACCACATAATAACTTTGCAAAAGTGCCGACTCCAGGAACTCAATATGAGCAGCCCTCCCCGTATTTGTTCCTTCCTTGCAATGATGTATCATAATTTACATCACACCTCATGAGCACTCCAGTGCTCAGATGATGGAGCGCGTATTCGGTCGAAGCAGTCATTTAGCATCTCCAGAAATACTCTTGCCTGCACATTCCTATTCTGGAAGAATGATATGGAACATAACCATCTTGAAAGCAAAAATAAGCCATCACAAAGTGCATGAAAATCAAAAGATATCAAAGAGGAATGCTAATTTTCAAATAACTTTCCTTTGGAGACAGAATTTCAAGTATCTTTCCTCAACATCCAAGTGTAAAGGGAACAAACAAATATGTGAGTGGTGATTTTGTGACAAAAAATGCAGCACTAAACATATTGGTGAATAAATGTAGCACCAAGCAGATTGGTGACTAAAAGCTGCAGTAAGTATAGTGACAACAAAACATGGAATATGTGTTTATCTATTTACTTGTTAATTTATAGCTTAAGCAAAATGGACAGATATTAATTTTCATCTCCTACACCTTAACAACTCCTTGGGATAAATTGCTGCTCCATATAACTAAATTTTACAAGTAAATTGCCAATGCAAATGAGAATATGTTTTTTCTAGTACCAGGAGTTCTTTGGCTCAATGAAGGGAAGCAAATCCAAAATCTTTTCATGAAATGATCAATGCATGCCTAAGATTCACCATCTCAAAGTTGTTGGTTGACAGAAAATCGCAAAAAGAAGAGGCAGAAACAAAAGAGGAGATACTTCAGACATGACAGAACTAATATTCTGAAACAGAAGTGGAAATCCTTGATAAACAATTGCTTATGAATAGGATAGGTACCCAATACGGATGCATGTAAGTATTATTTATGGGTACATGCAGTTTTTAAGAATATATCTGGTAACATACGTGACTTGAAAGGAATACTCGCAAGAGAAAGTGTTGACAGAGTGATGGTAATTAATTTATGTGCAGCCAACAAAATGACCTGAGCTGGATGGAGATGGCATATCCTTTTAGTGATAGCATTGACCAGTTTCTTTTTTCTTTTTTTGGGTAAGTAAAGTAAGACTATATTTATTTAACTGATCCTGCACCAATAAGAGCTAGTGACTACAAAAAGATTTCACAAAGTCGCAGACATTAACTTCATAAGCATCTGTCACAGAAAGCAAGTCAATTCGAACACTTACATTTCAGTCTCTGAGTGGCTTATGCAGTTATGCTTTTCATTCAAAACGCCTGCAGTTTCTTTCTTTTCATAATACAAGTGTGACACATTCAGGGACAATCTGCACTGCTTCGAAAACTTTTGACTGTCCAAGTCCAGAAGAGTACTTCCACAGAGGCAGGCGCAGCCCAACTCACTCTCAGACTCAGTTGCATCAAATTTTGTGTCTCCAACATAAAATACTTGAGGGTAAAAATCAGAAGAGAATAAGCACCAGGAAAGGAAAGGGATTAAATACCTGGGTTGAAGATAAGACAATAATATTCCTGAAATTCTCCAAGGTCTTTTGCTGGAAGAGAAACTGCCAAACATATCAGACCTTTTGTAATGACACAGAAAATCTTCACATGTTCTTTCAGATTAACTATATACAGTAATATTCATATTTTAATTTCCTCTGAAGTTACTTTGCCTCAACCATGTGACTTTTGGCTAGTGGTCAAACTCAAATAATCAATGAGAAGTGCAACTGTATTTTTGAGAATGTCAAACAAAAAAAGGATGCTTAAATTTAACATTCTAAATTCATGAACAAAAGTGATTGACACCTCACACCCTCTTCTCCAGCCACAAGTTTCCATGCAATAAGGAGAAAGAATTGAGGATGAAATCAATCTGACTGCCCCGGAATAATAACCTTTCCTAATATTACCACTAAAATAGTAAGAGACTTAAAAGTACGTCGGAAAGTTTGTACATGAAAGCCTTTTGCAGGCCAGGATCTCTGTGAATGTAAGCGGATGATCACATGGCATGCCATTGAGTTTCTTGAAGAGCCACAGCCCAGGATTGAACAAAGAATTCGAACTGTACAAGTAACTTAGACGCGGACAACAGACACACAGATAGAGAGGGGAGAGAGAGAGATATTTGTTGTAAAGGCATCTGAGATTAAGGTTCCATGATGCTCTCTGCAACAGGTAAAATGAATCTTAGCATTGTTTCAGTCAGTTAAACAAACCTCTCAGGTTACAGAAAACAAACCTGTTAAAGCAGTTCTTCATATGATGTCCCACAAACCTTAGCTTAATACCTTTTAAAATTCCAGACCTTGAGGCTTAATCATCTTCTTAATGAAAGAAGTAATCGTGTTGCGTCAGCCTTACTCCCATCCCCCTAGAGTCTTCAGCATTTTTTTCTTCATTAACCTTGAACATAAGAATCTATCTTGGGATCTATTAAAAGCCACCGAATTTGGAACAAACCACAAGTCTAAAAGATGTCATGTTTGTCTCTCAGGATCAGAACAGGATTATCAAAAAAGAAAAAAACTGAAAGAGCTCACCACACCAAAACATACAGTATATAGCACAATCAATTATATTGCATAATGCTAGCAATCCTGAAGTCCGTCGTCCCTGCGATATTATTAAGACCGCAGAAACTTAGACTTCAGAATAAACTGTACATTAGGCAGAGTATATTCAACATTCTTGATTGGTCCAATTCCATTCCATTGCAAAATGATTTATATATCACTCAACATCAATGATTCGGCTAACAGGATATATGTGGTTATAATAAAGCACTTGGCTCGAGCAATACATCAAGATTTCTAAGAGACAACTATTTCAGGCTGTTTGTGGAATATACGAATACTTTCTTTCATGTAGTTTATTGTGTATGGGAAAATTTTCTCTTCTTTCTTAAAGTGAAAAGGAAGTAATGAAACAATAATACGATCAACACTGAGAAAGAAAATCTCAAAAAGCAAGCATTGCTTCGCTCAAGATTAGGCAAGAAATTCCACTAGTAGGGTTTAGGGAGGGCAGTGTGTACGCTGACCTTACCCGAAAGACCCTCGGCTCAAGATGAGGCAAGAGGTATTTTTGCACTTGCAGTAAAAATCAGGATGCCTGATAGATCTTCAAACATATGCATGTCTCGGGACAGAAATTTTCAATGAATCAGAGCTTATTCATATATTCATTCACACAGAAGATAACCATATCCAGCATTACATCTTCAAATGTACTGACTTTCATTTGTGCAAAATTCTGCTATGAAGCTTAACCCACGTAACTGCGGTCTGTGCTGGTTACATATAACAGAACTAGAATTCAAGTAAAATATCAAAGACTAAAGGATCTGGTTCTGCTGATTAATAAAAACACCAACTTCAGATCTCAAGAAATTGCAGCCTAACCAAAGAGAAGACAGTAACACTTGATATGATATGCGGACAGATTATTGTTAGACACAGGGTTGGAAATTTCCTAGAAAAGCTTTTCTACTAATTCAAGCTATTTCATCAAAATTGTAGAAAAGTTGTACAAAATAATAGAAATAGCATTTGGAATCTGATTGTTGGTGAAAATAAATTACAGTTGGAAAAAAAATAGAAAATTAAAAGTTTTTCAGATTGAGGTGCGGATATAATATCAACGAGATTCAAGCCAACTGCAGTAATTTTCACTGGTCCAACATTAATATTCTGACTTGCCTGACTAGGCGTGTGACTCAAACAAACTCTAGACTATCTATAGCTACCACAAATCTTCAACAAATAATAATCTCTTGTTTTAGTGAATATATTGGACATTTTTTTTTTCTCTTTTTGAAAATACATTATTTTTTTCTTTGCAACACCATGTTGACTTTTCAAGCACATTGCAACACTTTTCTATATATCATACAAGGAAGAAAGACCTTTATTTATAGGTATAGGATTCTTCCATAGAGTAAATAAGATGATAATTGGCTAACAAAGTAGTAAGAACATTGTGATATTAGGGTGGTGGATAATTTAGTGGGTAAGTAGTGGGACATATCATGGGTGATAATATGAAAAAATTATAACCTCTTTCTAGATCATGAAATATTATATAAAAAGATATTATGACCACTTTCTTGTCTTTATAGCCACTAAAAAAATTTGAAACATTCATATATTATAATATAAATATTTTTAGAATTCCCTTGGTTCAAAAAAGAATGGTTCTATTTTTTTAAAAGATTGATACATTCCTATATTTTCTTAATAGGAAGTATTTAGGCACAATAGTTAAAGACCCCCGCCCCTTCCCTGGAATTTGACCTTTTTTAAAGAGCGTACATATTAATTATCCGTGATTTTAGTTACCCCTCCGCCCTCGATGCTTAAATTTTCGGATATTATTACCCCTAACCTGCCACATCACACTGAAATTTGTTTCAAATGATTGAGTGTACGTGGGCAAGGGCGGATCCACCCCTTTAGGAAGGGGTGGTATGGCACCCGCTAAGATGATAAATTTTTTTTATCCCTATGTTGAAATTTTCTTAAACTATATTAAATATTTGATCCTGGCACCCGCAATGATAAACTAGACAAAGGTACCATGACTAGTAGACCTTTTGAAAAATATTTCTTATGTGTATAATTCAAGTTTGAATTCATCTTGAACCTTGTCCAACTTCCCCTTTTATTCATGCTTTTTATTTCCTTTTGTTCAAGTCGTTTCCCTTTTTGGCTTCCTCCCAATTTTTTAATTGTCATTTTACTATTTTTATTTCTCCATTATATTATTTTATATGTGGTCTCGAGGACACTCAAAAAAGGAACTTCAAAACTTTAAATCATACATAAAATAAGCATTCCTCTTAATCTTAAATTTATGAGTTTTCTACTTTCAAATTCGAAAAACTTGGGTCTTACTCTTAATGGGAATTTTGGATTGTGATCAATTTTTTTTCATCTTTTTTTTCTATTATATCATAAAATTTGTGTTATTATATGGTTATTAAATATAATTTAAATCTCTTTGGAGTATTAAATTTTGATGAAAATTTCGTAAGCATTGCTTACAAAAAAAATGAGATTATGATTTTGATGAATTCCCTTATGGGAGATGTTATCTTACTTGTGTAAATTTATATTTAATCTATAGAAAAGATGTAATTTTCTAGTGGAAATGTTGATTTTACTAGTATTGTTATAATAAAGGTGTTATTCCTTATTTAAAATGCCAATTACGTTTATTTTTTATATCTTAGATGTAAGTTTTATATTTACAAATACAAAATACCTATTAGGTTGACCCGAATAAACTCAAAAAAATAGAATAAACGTTCCTAACAAATTTAACATTAGTCATTAAAAGGTGTACATTTAAGGAAATTATAGCACATCAGTATAATATTTCCCTTCCCCAATCCTTTCCCACAACGGTAACAACCCCCATTCTCATCCCTATTTATTCTCTTCTTTCTAATTCTTTCACCATTTTTTTCTTTTCACTTTCTTCCTTTGTCATTCCAATTCCATAAAAGCTATTTTTGACTCTTATTCTTGCCCAATAACAACCATTTACTTGGAAGAAACAAGATGCATGTTTTTTGTAAATGTGGCAAGCCGACTTCTTTAAAAGTTGCATGGACTACTGCAAATCTTGATCGACGATTCTCTGGATGTAGTCTTTATCCGGCACCAAATTCTTGTCGATTTTTTCAGTGGTATGAACCTCCATTTTCGGAGCATGCAAATATTGTTATTCTCACAACCCTAAACTATTTTCAGAATATATTCAAACCCTAGTCACAAATCAAAGAATTTTTTTTACTATACATCATACTAAGCGTACACACCTTCAAATGTGGAGTGAAGAGTAAAAATTTAGGAAGAAAATCAAAGAAATCCAGTAGCTTTTAGCTCCTCCACAATCAGTTCTAATTTACCCTATTAAGTAAGATAACATCTCCCATAAGGGAATTCATCAATAAGAATAAGAACCACATCATCAAACATATCAATGTATAATGCGCGTGTATTCACGATACAAAGGTTTACTAGGTTAGGGGGTGATAACATCCGAAAAATTAAGCGTAGGATAATTAAAATCACGTATAGTTAAGGTTTACGCTCATTAAAAAAAGTCAAGTTCGGGGGAGGGGTCTTTAACTATTCTGCCGAAGTATTTATAATTATACAAATAATATTATATGGTTTATTTGAGACCACAAATTTCAAAAGTTTTATAGCAATACAAATATCATATGACATATTTAAGATTATTTCAAAAATATTTTTTTCTATGTGTATCAAGTGAAATGAGGATAAACAAATTGAAAGTGAATGAGTATTGAAATGGTTAATCTCCAAACAACCAAGAATTTTTTGTTAACCCCTTTTTAACATAAACTTTAATCTTATAACTGCTTGAGCATAGAGCTATAAAATCAGAAAGACTCCATCATCCCCTTCCCTTTTCCCTAACTTCTCTCTACATTTCGGTAGCTGTAATGAGAACGCATATCGACGAGGTAAAATCCCCTACTCTCTCTACGCCACTGCATGAACTTTTCAGAGGTTGAGCCATATCTGAGTTATTGTTATTGAGAATTTCGTCGTGTATTTTGGTTATTTTATTTTTTTGGGTGGCAGAAATTAAAAGCGTTGAAGAGGAGGTATGAGGATATAATAATTGAAACAAGAAAGGAGGCTTCAACGAGGATTATGATGTGGGAACAAAAAGCTCTTTGGTATCAGCGCGAGCTTCAACTTGCAAAACAAGAAGCCCTTCACATGCAGCAGCTCAGGCTCCAACAGGTACAATAATTTTTTTTTTAATTTTGTTTTATATTTTCTTGAAATGGGGTTTCGCGTTGTTTGAAGTTTCCTTCAAATAAGGGAACTCTTAAGTTGTTGGGTGTAGAGTTCACAAGGGAAACCGAATTGCTGGGCTATCAAAAGGAGTAAGTGACTCCATCAAGGAGGAGCAATTTTGCAATGATGATAAATGATAAAAGGGAGGGGAGAGAGAATACGGAGATTATAAAAAGCAGTGAAGAAGATACAGGTAGAAGGAAGAGGTTAAAGAAGGTAATGGTTAGATGAGCTTCTTTGAAGATTCGAAGCACTCAAGGGTGTGATCTAGTGGTCAATGATGTGGGAAGATAACCGTAAGGTCTCAGGTTCAAATTCCAGCTGAGGCAAAATGCCACTAGGTTATCTTACCATATGCCTAAGCTTTGGTGGGAAGAGTTACCCAGTAACTGTAATGGTGGGAGGTAGTAGATACCCAGTGGAGTAGTTAAGGTGCACGCAAGCTGGTGCGGACACCACCGTCATTAAAAAAATGGGGAGGCGAAAGAGAATAATTTATCAGAATTGGTTGGGAAAAAGATGCATGTGCTTTAGGAAATGCAGTATCCATTTAGTATCTTTTAGGGCTTTGAGGAGAAGTAATCAACTATTTTCTGAAATAGAAAAATGGTGGGAGGAGGCGAGTAGGGAAGAGGAGATTGGAAGACTAGCCATACTAGAAACAAATAAATACGAGGGAGTTTAAAACATTGGAATGTTGTATCAATAGTGAACCTCATGGAAGTTCACGGGAGGGGAGAGTGTGTGGAGTACTAGTTATGGAAGCTAAAATAGGATCTATGGAATGAAAAAGCGTTAAATGATTCTAGTAGAAGCGTCATCATAAAGGCAGAGTCGAGAGAGCGTGAAGCAAGAATGGTATATTTGGTAGTTTTGAGGAATTTATGTAGTTGGAAAGGAGGGAAAGTAGACTATAAGAAAGGATAAAAATCATGTATATCTGGTGCAAAATTTAATGTCGCATTGTGTAGTTAGGGAAACATTTTCTTCTCAGCTGGTTAGGCGGTCCTTAAGCTTGTAATGTAATTTGATTTGTGAATTTACACCATCTTGATTTTCATTAATAGATTTTTTTTACTTACCAAAAAGGTTTCACCCCAAGATTATGCTTTGCCACATAGATAAAGCACTTTGTTAGCTTATGGTTGTACTATTCAGTTATGCTCTCTTGAGTATAAAATTATGATATTTTCAGAGGTAAGTTTGTGCCTTAGCATACAGCAGGTTATATGCCATATTTAATTAGAACACACATAAGATGGAAGTGGTACCTGATATCCAAGTAATATTTTTATTTTGAAACTTAATGTCTCTAATTGGACTATCCTCTTTGACAGATTAGTGAAGCAGAATTGTCATCCTTGAGTCAACAGAGAAAGATTGAAGAACTCGAAGCTCAACTTCAGGAAGCAGAAGATATTGTATATGATACCAGAGTAGAGTTGAGAAAAGTTCAAGCTGAACTTGAGAGAGTGAGCTGCAACAAAGAGAAGGATGTACACAACGTGCAAGATCACGATACTGCTACTCCTGGAGAACTACCAGAGGAGAATATAGTCTCATTGCCTTCCGAATCACAGTATGATTATGTGACAACATCTAACATGAAGGTAGCCAATATGAACCAGAATATTGAGGGCTACCAGTCTTGCCACACAAAGGTTAACATTAGACGTCCTTACATTGCTAGTGGGGATTTGCCCTCTTTAAGTTTGAGAAGCAAAGCACCAGAATTATACCAAAATGGATGTACACAGAGACTTCCTGCTTCCGAAGGAAACCTTTTAGATAGGGAAATCCGTCATGAAAATATGTCTCCCAAACATATTCCAAATATCCCAACCAATTGTTGCTTGGGATCTCATTTAACTACAGCCAGAGACAATGTTCCTAGTGAAGATCCTTCTGAGATGGCCCAAATATTATCCGCAGGAAAAGCTGAACCGGGCATGAAGATCGGATTCACAGAAACTTCAGATGATAAACCAGGGTCCGTTGAGGCAACTGGTGTTCATAATGCAATAGATGAGCATGGAGGATTAATGGGGAAGATGGATATTTCAGAACAAGATAATAGATCTGTGGAGGGCTTAGAGGTTCCTCCTTACAAAATAGATATTGATAGTGTTTGCAATCAGTTGTTCTATCTAAAAAATCTTTGCAATCAGTTGTTAAACACAAAATCTATGGTATCTAATCTAAACAATGAGAATCCTAGTCAGCCTCTAAATGATAGAGTGATTAAATACACATTTCAAAGAAAGAGGAAGAGGGATTTGTTTAGGGTATCTGCTGAAAATGCTTCAGTTGAGAAGAACTCCTTGAAGAAAACAAATGAGGAGAAACTAAATAATCTTCTGGAACCTCAGAAGTTGACAGTGACAGAATCATCAGAAGACAGTGGAAAAATTGCAGAGGTTGCTCAGCAGGTTAGTTATTTGATCGCTGTTGATGTTTCTGCCTATCTTTGTGTATACCTGTAAATGTTTATGACTGGTACACCTTCAATATGAGATATGCACTACACGAAATTTTCCAACGTGGAGCGAAATGTTTAAGAGTAGATGAGTTAGATCAGATAGAAGCCTAAATTCCTATAACTCAGTGCAAGTTACAAAAGGTATTCTCTCCTTCATTTTTTAATGTCATGATGCACTTGCTCATTCATTTAGCTAATGAAGTTAGGATTGCCGGGCCTATTCTATAGCGTTGCATGTATCCAATGGAGCAATGGCACTGAAGTCTTTTATTGGTAATAGGGCTGGCCCAAAAGGTACTATTGCCGAGGGATGTTTAGCAACTAAATTTATGACCTTATGTTAAAGGTATTTGCATACGATGGAGACAAAATTTATTCAATTTGGACGAAATTATTGAATATTGTGGAGGTTTAATAATTTATGTCAATCCTTTTCAAAAAAATAATTTATGGTCAATCCAGAAGAGCTAGCAAACAGTGGAAACTTGATTCATATGAACTAGAGCAGGCACATTTTATATTACTAGTTTCTGGGCTTGCGCTTTGCGCGTTAGCCATATCATTAGTACATTATTAAGAAACACATAAATATTACTCATACTCCATTAAATAATATTCCCTCCATCCCAATTTATGTGGAGGTGTTATATCGATACAGAGTTTATGAAAGAAATGAAGACGTTTGAAACTTGTGGTCTAAAACAAACAATACATATTTGTGTGGTTGTAAATCAATTCATTAAGGGTAAATTAGGAATTCTAAAGATAAATTATTTCTAAATAAGGAAAAGTAACATTCTTTTTGGGGCCGACTAACAAGGGAAAAGTACTACATAAACTTGGACGTAGGGAGTGTATTTAAGTTAAAATATAAAATAAATAAATAAGATTAAGTTCTTGAAAATAACTTAATCACGGAAGAAATTTGAAACGGGATAAAAGCAAGCTCAAGTTAATAAATGATGAGCTTATTGAAGTGACTTAATTGTTAAGAAATACATGAAGTTGATGTCGAATGAAAGTAATATTTGTTAGAATTTGTACAATAATTCGATCAACATATATCTTCCTCAGAATGACTAGTAAATCATTGTCAATTTCGTGGTATATACCTGCAAAGAAGTAGTAGTTAATTATGATAGGGATATCTAATAGATACTGATATCAGATAATTTTATTGATAAATATAAATCATTATTTCACTTACATGTGCATATTTTCTAATTGAAAATTATGAGTCTTTCCATATATAAACTAGGAGAAAGAATATTCGTTGATTTGTACAAATAATATTGGGACACCTAACAATCTAGGTTGAGAAGACTTTTTGACTGAACTCTTAAAGGATATAAGGAATGATCAAAACCTTACCTTGCAACAATTTGTACAATCATATAAAGGGAAAAGGCACTAATTGAGAAAAAGAAGAAAAGATGAAATTTATGGCATCTTTATGATATGGGCATCGCCAAACAGGTGACAGAAATAAAGAAAGGAAAAGGAGCTGCAGTCTCTAAGAGTTGTACTAATGACACAAACTTAGCTTTATGAAATAAGATGTTATATAATTGGCATCAAGAAGATGCAGAGAATTACAAGAGAAGATTGGAATAGCTGTTAATACAAAATCCTACAAAGTGCTGGGAGTTGATTCCAAAACCAAAAAAATTGATGTTAGGCCATAGTAAGAGAACTAATGAAATCTAAAAGGGGGAGAATATCATTTACCGGGCTTAAATTACTCCAACTGAAAAGATTCATTAGACATTTAGATTTCAGAGAACAGTTAGGAGTGGAAATGCCATAAAAACATCTGTGATTTCTCTATGTCCAAATACAACGAAATATGCATTGTTGGGATCGTCCTCCACATCTTCATGATGGATATATCAACTTTCCCGGAGTTCCAACTTTCCACGGCTTCCTTTATACTCTGAGGGAATGTCCAACTGATGCCACAAACTGATAGGAACATGAAACAGAGAATTTTGCTTCTTTTTCCATTATTTAAATAAAGATTAATGAAGCTATTTAGTACTTCCCAAATGATGATGCCTAGTACATGAGTATTGATTTCTAGATAGTTCCCTAACATGACTTTGCCTAGAATAACACAGAAATCCAAAGGTCTAGAAGATAGGCCACATTCCTTGAAGTCCTGAAACAAAATAATAAAGGGAACAAAAATAAGCTTGTCTAAAGTAAGAGAAATAGACTTACATGTTTGTGTAGTCAGGCCTGAGCAAAACACACCAAAGAAAAGAGCAGTAGGCTTTTATGGGAAAAATCAAGCTTCTGACCGTGAGAAGAGGGAAAGAATAAAGTAATGAACTATAATTAGCTATGTTACGCAGACTCTCCAAAATGTTGCCGTACCCGTGTCAGATCCTACAAAAATACACTACCTTTGGAGGATCCGACACACACCTGACGATATTTTGAAAATGTTGCCGTACCCGTGTCGGATGCTCCAAAAATACACTACTTTTGGAGGATCCGACGCACACCCGACGATATTTTGTTGTCTACTTTTGTAAGAATGTCTAGTGTTGTGAAGAGTGTGAAGCGAGGAAAACTGACAACCTCTATTTCGCTTAAAGGGAGAAGCGAGAAGCGAAGTGCTCGCTTTTTTGAAGTGAAGCGGAATTTCAAAAAAAAAATTATTAAAATAAGAGGAAGGGCAGTATACCATTCTGTTAAAAACTGGGCAGCATAAAAACAATGAAAGAAGAACTGGGCAGCATTTTAGCAAAGAGGAGAAGACTTAGAAAGAAGAACCGAAAGTAAAAAAAAAAAATTCGCCAGCATTTCACTGTTATTTGGACGCTGAAACAGTGAAAGAAGAAGAAGAAGGAAGAAATCATCACATATCTGTTGCTGCTGAATCTTTATTGAAGTTAAAAAGCTGTCGCTGCTGGTCGTGTTTTAATAAAAGAACACTGAACACCCTTCTTTTTTAATTAAATAGGCTTGTGGCTCTTTAAAACAAAGAAGCGCACGCTTCGCTCGATTCGCTGCGCTTCGTCGCTTCTCGCTTTTTAGTGGGAAGCGCACGCTTTTGTCTACCTGAGTCGCTTCATGTAGCAGAAGCGGGTAAGGGGTCGCTTCGCTTCTCGCTTTAAGCAAGGAAGCGAGCGCTTTTCATAACCCTGAGAATGTCGAAAGGCTGTGCAAATAAATAGAAGCTGAAGTAACAACAATAAAAGCTCAAAATGTGAAAAGGTTGTAAAGAATGATTAAGAAAATTTATAACATCCTACAATAACTATTGGCAGATGAAACAATTCTTCACATCCAACTCAATGTAACAAAAAATAATCATTTCATGGAAGGTAATTCCTTTTTGAAGGACAAAAGCTTGATAAAGATATGGACATTGAGCCTAACTCAACCCCAAAGCTAGCTCATACGGTGAGGATTGCTCAAGCCATATAAGGAGACCAAGTCCCCTATCCCTTAGCCGATGTGGGAGACTCAACCAACCCCCCCTCCCCCCCTTCCCCTGCATGCACGCCCAGACCTGCGAACTGGAGCGTGGACAATATAATATGGAGGCCCAACATTGGTAAAACAAAGAATTGTGATGGGTCCGTCTCTGATACCATAGTAAAGATATGGACATTGGGTCTAACTCAACCTCAAAAACTAGCTCATGAGGTGAGGGTTGCTCAAGCCATATAAGGAGACCAAGGTCCCCCATCCCTTAGCCGATATGGGAAACTCAACAATGGTCACTCAGATTTTAAAGGATTTATTTGTAAATCAACTTTAGAGTTAGGGTGTTCCCACTTTTAGTATAGTACTAGTTTCTCAACACGTGCATTGCACGGTGTATGCATGGTCATATAGTAAAGGGATTGTAAAATAAAATCGATACAACTAAAACATAAGTTCTGAGTAAATAATTATACATGAAGAACAAAGTAAAAGTTTCTTTCTCATCAATAACGATTCTTCTAATATATCAAATATTTAGCTTGACTATTTCTTGTTTTGGGATATTTCAACAAAACATTTTAATTGTAAATATGAGTAACATCAACTATGATGGCAAATATTTCATGTCTTAAAGTTTCTGCCTATGTCTTAAGAAATTATAGCCTCCCAAATCCAGAATCTAAAAATCTCATTGGACAATAACATAAGCTTATAATGAGAAAGAACCTACCTGCATAAATGCATTGAATTCTTTAACTAGGTGAGAAGAATAATCCATAGTTTAATAAATGAAATAGCTTACGTAGAGTGAAATCTTTTCAATAGTCACGCTTACAAAGGAAATATCAACAACTTACATCCTTCAAGTCTATCTTGGAAGAAGTGTAAAGTCAATAAAGGGAAACAATTTAGAAATTAATTTTCACTCATCACAATTCACATGCATAACACTCTCCAAAACTGTTTACTCTACAGCTTCCTAAGAATATTTCCTATCTTGCAGCAGCGATGTATTCAACATATTTGACTCCGCTGCGACTTAATTGCTAACTCTTAAATCTCACTTAGACCAGAGAAAAAGAAAAAAAAAAAAACTCTAACCGCATAGAAGTAATTCTGGTGGTGAGATCCCTAGCCGTGACATATGAATCTCTCTCTCCAAAACTGTTTGCTCTACAGCTTCCTAAGAATATTTCCTATCTTGCAGCAGCGATGTATTCAACATATTCGACTCCGCTGCGACTTAATTGCTAACTCTTAAATCTCACTTAGACCAGAGAAAAAGATAAAAAAAAGTAACTCTAACCGCATAGAAGTAATTCTGGTGGTGAGATCCCTAACAGCGACATATGAATCTCTTCCACTTGGAAATATTTTCAATCTTTAATGCATGAACTGAAGAGCCCTGAACATAAGTTATCAACAAAATCATGTCATATAAATACTATATGGTTGAATATTGTATCATCTTGACTTCAGAAATTAAGATTCTAACTAAAATTCTAACGTCCATATACCAATAACTTTAATATTCTCACTTGGATGCTTGAAAAAGGAATAAATATTACATGACCAATGAAAGCGGCATTGCCAAATGCAAAGTAAATCTTAATTTTCAAGTTCAGTATTGTTTTTCTACCAATGTGTTATGAGATCCAAAAATATCTGTCTCAAATAGGTCTTCTTAGTAGCGTTTAACATACACTTTTATATGCAATGAGTTATTATTAGCAATTCTGCTAGTCAATATATAGAGTGGCTTACATTCAAGGATTGATCACTCTCGCATATATGTGCTGTCAAAACTTAATAACTGATCAATTAGTTAATACAATTGCAATCATTGCATTGGCAGAAAATTAATAAGATCACTAGAATGGATATCACAAATAGGTAGACATTGTAGCATAAAAAATGAAGAGGTCAAACGAAGCAATTTTCTTTTACAAATTATAAACTTTGAGGAAGACATCTTAGAGTTTCTTCTCCCGTTGTCCCTTCAGATTTTTATCTTTCATCTTCAACGTACCAGATGACTGCTTGAGAGTTTTCTCTGATATGTCAATATAATGAACTCCATGGTATTTCTCAGTTGTCATCTCCGATTCCAGTTGAAATTCTAAAGTCTAGTGTTATCTTTTTCATAAATTCAAGGGTGTTTTCCTTAAGCACAGAGTACCAGACATAAAATTTGTCACTTTCCTTCTGCTGTCATGTAAAGAAAAAAAATCTTATTTTCTCCTCTACTAAGTAGTCAAACCTTTCAGGAAACTCAAGCAAAACGTACTTGTCTCACTACAACAAAAAGTTACAGAACAAAGAAATCAAAAGAATGACAGCAAGGCTTACTGAAAATATCGAGACCTTATCCTCATCTCAGTATCCGTTTCTTCCCCAGTCTCTGCATCCTCATCATGTATTCCATCATAGAGTACTCAACATCAGAAGCCAAAACGAATTGAAGTTTACTTCCTGTCAGTGGGCCAAGTAAGTCCGCTGACAAAAGGTAGTGCCTATCCAACTATCATCATCAAATTACATGATTACAGTTTTTGATACAGGATAAAACCTAACGTAGTAAACAACATGAGGTATACCTTAATTTTGAAGAACAAAAACTTACCTCTCGTGGTCTGGTACATATCTTCTCATGAATTATAGGATGAATTTATGCCACGATGTGGAACTTATCTCTTTCACTTCCTTAGATGTTATTGAATCTCTTGGTAGTCTTAACCAACAAATATTACTCTGAAAGCATGCCGAGAAATCGGTACTGTGGTGGGCTGGTGTCAATGAACACAATGATGAAATTCAAAATCTCACATGACAGCGCACTCTTCAAACCTTCCATCTTGACCCCACAAAATGGCATCTCAATGTTCAACCATATTCCAGTCCCTGCAAACATATTCAGAGGCTTCTTAATCAGAATTAAAACAGACGATGACGCTACAAAAGTAGCAATAACCGATAATAGAAGAACAACCTCAGGGGTTGGCCCGGTGGCAATTGACTTGAGCCTTGGGGTTTGCTCCCTTTCAAGATCTCAAGTTCGAAACCCACTGGGTGCAAACAATTTTTGAGGGCCATCGGACTGGGTAAAACTTGAATTAACCGTGGTGCACTTGCGGGAACCTCCTTGCCGAGGGCCTGTGCACCCCCGGGATTAGTCGGGGCTCTTAGAGACTCGGACACCCGGTACAAAATAAAAAAAAAATAAGTGAATAAGTGAAGTGGTTTGAATGAGAAAATTTCCATTGGAGATATTACTCCAGTATGTGGAACTTTGTGAAGGAGCACATCTCTTCGTAACAATGAGTAAGAGTTGTTGGTTCGTTTAAGGCTGTTTGCTAAGCGCAGGTTTTTATTGGGGTATTTAATTTAAATAGGTCTATAATTAAAAATGATATTTTGGTAATTTAACATTTGATTTAAGGCATTGTCACTTTTAATATAGTATAGATGATGAAGATTTGTGGTGAAATTCAACCATAGAAAGTAATGACTCGTTTTAATGAGTCACTTATGCCTCTCCTTATTTTTCATTTAAAATGACATGTTATACTTCAATTCTTCGTAGAGAGTTTTCACAAAATTTTAGCTGATACCTCTCAGAAAAGTTCAGATGTGGAACAATTCATTGGTTGGTTAAAAGTAAAGATGAGTACTAGTTAAGCATTATTTTTTTTCAAACCAAGTAAGTAAATAGTGTCGGCTAAACTATGTACTTGATCTTGATAGATTTCAGGATTTTGTACAAACGTGATGATAGTAGCATGTTTGGTGTCATTGTCGCATGTTCCTATGCAATATGTGACGAGTTTCAATGGCTACATTATTAATAGATATAGTTTTCATGTTCAAGAATATGATAAAAGTTTGATAACTGAGAATTTTGGGGTGGTTGTAGTTGGTGAGACAGATGAAAAGACTAAAATATTAATTACTGTAAGACATGGCCTAAATTTGTTCATGGCTAATTATGGAGCCAAAGAATAAAAGTATTTTCGTTTCTTCTTTTTTCTTTACTTGGGGACAAAGAACTTTGCCCTATGAATATAAGTCATCTTAATTCATTTGAATCATCCCATATTTTGATTAGAAACTCATTTTGTGTATTCGTGTGATAGAGAGTTTTGTCATATTCCCTAGAGTTAGTGTTACGAAACACTTTGAGTGAACCTCTTCTTTGTGAGTGATTATAGCAAAGTTATTCTTTTGGGATATATTTTGGGATAATTAGAGTTTCATCTCTAATTTTGTACTCTCTTTTGTGTACCGTGTTGTTATCGTGAAATTGTTCCTTTCTACTTGTAGACGTAAGTCACCTTGTCCGAACCACGTTAAATTTGTGCCTTCTTTATATGCTTTAATTGTTATTATTATCAACTTGTATTGTCTTTGTTGTTATCTTTATAACATTGTTTGACTAAACTCTGTACTACCCGGATTCTCGATCCTAACAAATTGGTATTAAAGCTGGATCTAACCGGGTTAGTTTCAATAGTCAATATGACTCTAACAAAGACTTATGTTGAGAAATTTAACCGAAATGCAAACTTTAGAATGTGGCAATTAAAGATGGAAGCTATCCTAGTTCAGGATGGCTTAAATTTGGTATTGCAAGAAAAGGAGAAGAAGCGGAATAAAATGACAGACGAGGACTTTTCCGTCATAGAAAAAAGGCAAAATTAGGTATCATCTTAAATCTCTCAAATGAGGTTTTACGTAAAGTTTCTATAGAAACCACATCTAAAGTCATGTGGGAAAAATTAAAAACCTTGTATATGAAGAGGACGGTGGAAAATAGGCTTTACCTAAAGTAGAAGCTTTATACAATTCGTATGGGTGAAGATACCTCTATTCTCTCTCATCTTGACACCTTTGATTCCATTCTTATGGATTTGTGTAATATAGATGCAGAAATTACAGACGAGCATCAAGCCGTATTATTTCTTTGTTCTCTACCCCCATATTTTAAGCATATAAGAGATACTATGCTTTATGCTGAGGATATTAAATCTATCTTAAAATCAAAAGAGGAGATAGATGGTGATATTATTGGGGAAGCTAGTAGAACTCAAGCGGAAGTTGGCTTGTTTGTTATGGGTAAATCTGACTCAACATCCAGATACAATAATTTAGAGTGTCTTTATTGTCATAAGAAAGGTCACATTATCTCCCAATGCTATAAGCTGAAAAATAAAGAAAAGCATAAGGAAAGGAAAAATGAGCACAAAGATATTTGCACCTGCCGAAGCTAGTGAAGCAAATGATGAGATTGAGGGAACTATATTTTTAGCAACTGAAACTAGTTTCAAATCAGACAATGAGTGGATTTTGGATTCCGGTTGTTCGTATCATATGTGTCCCAACATGGACTTGTTTTCTACATATGATTCAGTTGAAGGTGGAGTTGTCCAATTGGATTACAATGCTACTTGTAACATTATTGACAAAGGCACAATTCAGATTAGAATGCACGATGGTGTGGTGAGAACTCTCAGTGATGTTAGATATGTTCTTGAGTTGAAGAAAAATCTCATCTATTTGGGCACTTTAGAATCTCTTGGGTGCAAATTAAGTGGTGAAGGTGGAGTTCTGAAAAAATTTCAAGGTGCTTTTGTGATCACGAAAGTATACATATCTGATTCGTTGTATACTTTATTAGGATCTACTGTTATAGGCACTACTACAGTTTCGGTATCAGACAACTTGTCTGATTCTGATGGCATTAAATTTTGACATAAGCCCATTGGAGCTTTTTTGGAGGTGGAGTAAAATAACAGTATCATCCAATTTAGGTCAAGTGGAGATTGTAAGGCATGGACTAAATTTGTTCGTGGCTAATCTTGGAGCCAAAGTATTCAAACTTGGAGCCAAAGAATAAAAGTATTTTCTTTTATTCTTTTTTCTTTACTTGGGGACCACGAACTTTGCCCTATAGGGTCATCTTACTTCATTTGAATCATCCCATATTTTTGTTAGAAACTCATTTTGAGTATTCTTGTGATAGAGAATTTTGTTATATTCCACAGAGTTAGTGTTGGGGAACATTTTGAGTGAACCTGTTCTTTGTGAGTGATTGTAGCGAGGTTATTCTCTTGGGATATATTTTGCGATAATTAGAGTTTCTTCTCTAATTTTGTACTCTCTTTTGTGTACCGGTTGTTGTAGTGAAATTGCTCCTCTCCGCTTGTGGATTTAGGCCACCCTGAACGAACCAAATTAAATTTGTGTCTTCTTTATATGCTTTAATTGTCATTATTATTAACTTGTATTGTCTTTGTTATTATTATTATCACATTGTTTGGATAAATTATGCACCTACCCGGATTCTCGATCCTAACAATTACTATGGATAATTAAGTTTAACTGAGATTTTTGAATTACGAATTCGTGGGAGCAAAAGAATGATTTTGTTTCAATGTGTATAGTTTGACGTGTTTGACCGAAAAAGGAGTGTTAAAATAGATGAATATGGCTTTGTAACTGCAAATCACTTTCTTGAGATGTTTTGAAGGAAGAAGTGGTTCTATCCAGAAAATTAAGATGAACTGCCTTTTTAATTTTCGTTTTTTGTGTAAAGAAGAACTCTTACAAGGTGCAGCTTCCCCATTAGACATTATTGTATCCTTGTAAGAAGATCAAGGATGTAAACTTCCGCTTGTTTTGAACTTGTAAATATAGCTTCCAGCATAGCCTTTATGCTGAAGATTTGTAATACTGTTACCTTTCTTAAAAAAAGCCTTTTGTATTATATAAGTATTTTATATTAAGGATCCTTCCAACAGGGTCTGGCATGTTGTACGAAAGGTTCAACCTCGTGATCGGTTGACGTTGTGTAGAAAACGGATTATGATTTAGAGGAGTTAGATAATTCTTCGCAAATGAAAAGAAAAAGAACTCATGAAGGTTTGGAGCTTTATCACACCTGCCTTTAATTTGTCAAACCCTTTACGATAATGAAAGTTCCATACTGAACTCCATCTGATTAGCAAGTTATAGGAAAGGGCATGTTGTCAAAAGCGAAAAGAGCAGAATAGCAATAAGGTTCATAGAGCTTGAAGCGAAAAGAGAGAAGTGAAGCCAAGTTTTAAGGAAACTAAAAGTATCAATCAATAAATTTATTATATTGCAATTAAAATAACTAAGTTTAGCATCCAATATAAAATAATGCCGACACTAATCCAACTCCTCAAAGATGAGATTAGATAAAGCGACCGATTCTCCTTGGCACTTTCTGCTCCATTGTTTGAAGCGCAAACTTCTCTAAAGTGCATGTCTTCACCTATGAAGCGATAACCGCTTGCTTTGTATCACTTCAATGCTTTAAACGACGAATCAATGGCTTTTAATAACACCGGGAAAGGGAAAGGTTTCTTTTAAATACTCCAATAAACTCCATCAGTAGATTGCTACTTGATAAGTGGAGATTTTAGCGACTTCTCACTGTCTGTTGCTCTTGTTTTTGAGTCCACAACTAACCATTTGATACCATATTTTATTGGAATTTGTCTGATTTCAGGTAGTGAAGCAGCTCAATTGAAGAGAAGATGAAAAGGTCAAGAATGGAGCTACAAAGTAGTACAAATCTTTCCATTTTTGAAGTCGATACCCACCTAAACCGAAAGTCTGTGAAAAGTGACCTATTGCAAGTGCAATGGACTGAGTGCGGGCAGCAATCAGAGTGCAAGAACAAATGAAACACTATCCCTGAAGCAAGAGCAAGTGTGGACTGAATTGTTCGACCGCAGTGGTAGCCGCAATATACTCCGCATTGCTGCTGCTTGGAAGGATCAGAGAATTATCAATTATTGAAGTGTTGGAAGCCAGGGAAGTGTGGCTGCAACACCTGAAGTGCGGACCACAATCTCTGAAGAGCAGCCTCAATGCACACTTGCAACTGAAAACCACTTAAGACAGCCAGATGCAGTGCAGACTGCAATGCTCAAGTGCGCCCACGCTGCATCGGCATTTCCAGCACTGATTTCCAGGACACTAAAAATAGTATTTTTATGTCTTTTTAGGGTATCTTTTGTCTTGGGACTTGGAATGGAGCAGCCTTTGTGTATTGGGGGGTATTTTCTAGGAAGATCATCATTAACAATATATTTTGCAATTAGTAGTTTAATTATATTTAGTTCTTCTATATTTTGTGTTTTTATCTCTTTAGTTATAAGTAGCTAGACTTATACCTAGGGTTGAACTGTAAAATTTCATCGGTTTTTAATATTGAGCTTGTTTATGAGTGGATTACTTATTATGTAGCTATTTTATGTTTATTAGTGGTTGCAAATAATGATTCAAGACTTTTTGATTTGGTTCTTGCTTGAAAAAGAGGAGTTAGGTTTGGGTAACTTGGATAACAAGGAATTAAACTAATTGACAGTTTGATCAGGCCTAGTTAATTGTTAGGATTTGTCGTGAATTTCTAATCTATTAGGACTTTCTTTCTTGAAGGAATTGAAGAAGACTCCTAAAGGATTAAATCGCCTTAATATGGCTTATCCTTTTCTTGGCAGACAAGTTTTGCACGTCTATAAATTAAGGATCTCTGTTTTTTACAAGTGCACAATAAATCCACAATGTAGCCATTAAAGGGATTTGTTTAGGAGGAGATTTTTCTCTCGATAGTTTTTCTTCTTTTATATTAGTTTTATTATATGTAGATCAATTGACCAAATCATTATAAACTATTATGTTAGTTTAGTATATTTTTCTTTTTGTCGTCTGATTTATCATTCACCAAGCTTTGCATTGTTAGTTTCCGCATGCACCATATTATTTTGATCCCAACAAGTGGTATCAGAACCAATGGTTCAGAGTCAACGGTTGAACGAGGTTGAAGACAGATTCAATGCGTGTTTGGATCAAGACGATAATGAAGATTTATTCAACATGCTACATGTGGAGATAAATTTACAATCACAATTGTATTCAAAATACCTGCTGCTGCATCTCTTTTTTTAACCCACTTTTAACAAATGTCAGTTTTAAGTCATGCCTACTTGCAAAGTATGAGTTCCAACGCCAGTTTTTACTCACGCTTCTTTTTAGTGCATGAGCTTCCCCTTTTCCTTTTAGTACCCCATGTTTGTTCTTAACAAGTAGGCTCCTTTTAACCCATACTTGGGCTTCTTTTAACCAATACCAAGATTTTCCACCTATACCCCTTTTTATCATGGCAAGCAGCACAAGACTGCTAAAAAGACTAAATATCCTTAATGTCTTATCCTTTTCTTGGAAGACAAGTTTTGCATATCTATAAATTAAGGATCTCTGCTTCTCACAAGTGCACGAAAAATATCCACAATGTAGTCATTAAAGAGTTTTATTTAGGAGGAGATTTTTCTCTCAATAGTTTTTCTTCTTTTAGTTTAGTATATTTTTCTTTTTGTCGTCTGATTTATCATTCACCAAGCTTTGTATTGTTAGTTTTCGCATGCACCGTATTATTTTGATCCCAACAAGAGTGATCAGGCCTAATCTTAGTGCAATCCTATTGACTTGAGAGAGCAACTTGGGTTAGACTACTTGGCAATTGAGAAATATCAAGTGGGTAAATTAGTGTGTCATAATAATCCCAATCACTTGAGCAAGCTTGATAGATATGCCTATTTAATTGAACACCATGGTAAAGAATACCACCCTAGGCTTTTCTCTAATACGTACAACCATAGCTTAAATGGAGTACCTATTAGGTGTTTGATACTTTGTCTCTTAGATAACTCTTAGCATATTAATTGATTTTATTGCTCCAAACATTGTTGAAAGCTAAATTAGGATATATTGAGTCTCACACTTGGGTATTTACCTTAACATCAGCTCAGACTCCTTGTTTCCTTTCAAGACCATCACATAGAGATGATTCATCTGAAGAAGGATCTTCCAAGACCGAAGCTCATTTAAATTTAGAACTTGTTTACATATTGTATGCTCTGCTCTTTTTATTTTTTGGTTATTAGGTTGAAATGAATCCTTTAAATTCCGGCAGTCTGAAATGGGATCGAGTTCGAAGACTATTAAGCATGTGTACATTGCACCTGGTGCTTAAGCAAGGGGACACAAGGCAAAGCTTCAATGCTTTAGGCCCCTTAAGGTAAGTTTTGAACAAAGAACTACACTTGGCAAAGGTAAAAATTGTAATGCAGCAGTTTCTACTCAGAATGAGCTAGCATAGTATAATAGCATTGTGCCTCCTAGTTTTGATCCAATGGAAGACGATGTTCCCCTCCTTCAAGAAGCTAAAGTGATGCAAGACACTCAGAGAAGTGAAATAAGTATTCTGTTGTCTCAAGTTGTAATTTTTTTTTTTAATGTTAGTGGACTAGAACTATTTTAATGTTTGACTTAATTCAAAATTTGCAGGTCCATGTGAATCTGAAAAGGCAAAAAAGATGAGAGGAAAGACCAGGTGTAAAAATGTCTTAGCACTCAAAGCTGGAGAAATGTTGAGAGTTACTTTTTACCATAATGGAGTTGTTGGGAAGCATCATGCCACATTTGCAAAACACTTAGGTATTGTTGAAATTTTGTTGCTTTCAGTTACCGCAGTAACTTTTTTAGCATAATAAGTTACTTAGTTTTAGGATAAATCTACTTTTTGGAATTCAAATTTCAGTTAGATTTTTTAGGTTTGTTGAGATATTTTGGGATATTTAAATTTCTTCTATGCAGATTTTTTTGCAGATTATGTTCCTAATTGGCTATTTAAAACCTTGTTATGCTTAATAAAATTATTGAGAGACATTTTCAATCAATACTTTTAATCTTTTTGCTGCCCCATCTTTTAAAAAAACCAACAGGTATATTAGTTCATGATCCTAATATGTGCCTGCTGCGAATATACCCATGGGCGGATATCAAAGAAGATAAACTGGAATACATGTTGCTAGCTGTTACGGTAAGGATTTAAAGCATTACTTGATTTGTTTTTCGAGCTTGGTGCATGTCAACTAACTTGTATGGGATATATTTGCCTTCCACTGCATTAAGCTTGATGTGTCTGTACAACACTCCATTATTTTGAAACTTTTTTGGTTTTGATTTTTTGTTTTTGTTGCTGGTTGCCAGCATGGATGATTCTTGGTTATTTGCTCTTTTCTGGATTCGTGATGTTTGGTTCATACCTGGTTTCCCAAATACGTTTGACATGCATTAAATCCATAAAGTTGAGAACAAGATATGACATTATTTTCCTCTTGTCAAAAGAGGTCAATGAAACTGATTACGAAAAAGCTGCAACAGTATGAACAGGCCTCGGGTCAGGAAATTAGCAAGGACAAAAGTTTCTCTCACCCCTACTCACACCTCTCAATCTATAAGGAACAGAATTCAGAGAGTGACAGGTTACGAGAACCATCACTTCCCTTTCAATTATCTTGGTTGTCCTATATATTGTGGAAGGAAGAAGCTTAGTTTCTTCACAGATATGGCTACTAGACTTCTGCACAGAATTCAGGGATGGCAGGGTAGGCTATTATCTGTAGGAGGAAGGGCTACACTGATTAAACATGTATTACAATCTTAGTCTTTGCATATAATGGCTGCAATTTCTCCTCCAAAAGCTATTCTAAAACAGTTGGAAAAGCAATTTGTAGATTTCTTTTGGGGGTATAATGACTCCAAAAAAAAAGTACAATTGGAGCGCTTGGAACAAGCTGTGTTTCTCAACTGCAGAGGGAGGTGCTGGTTTCAGAAGTTTGGAGGATGTAGCCAAGACCTTTACTGCTAAAAGGTGGTGGAGGTTGAGAACTTACGATAATCTATGGTCCAAATTCATGATCAATAAATATTGCCCGAGAAGTCATCCAGAAACCAACGAAAAAACAATCTGCTGATTCTAGTTGTTGGAGGGAGCTGATGGAGATTAGAAACAAGGTGGAGCCTCATATCTTGTGGAGAGTCCAACAAGGATACCTCTCCTTTTGATGGGACAATGGAGTGGCATGGGTCAATTAGCACAATTGCTACATATTCAAAACCCTGACAATCTTTTGGTGGAAGATTGCATTACAGAAGGAGCATGGAATATTGATTTCCTTGGGTTATTGGTTCCTACTAATATGGTTCAGCACATCAGAGAAATCAAATTTGGAAATACTCAAGGAAAGGATAAAGTAATATGGAGATTGTCTACTGATGGTTTTTTCTCTTGCTCAACTGTCTATGATCTTTTAAGACAAAGAGACAGACAACAGCAAATATGGAAGGACACTTGGATTAAGCACATCCCTTTCAAAATCTCATTCTTAAGGTGGAGGATCTGGAAGAAAAAAATTCATATAGAATAATCAGACAACCTCATATTTTTATATCAGGACTTTGTATCACATAGCACCAGCTTACATCTGCTGGGAAATCTGGAAAGGTAGACGTGGAGCAAGATATGGTAGAGGATATCCAACTATGGAGAGAATATGCAATGAAATTCTCTTCCATCTAAAGATACACTTGAAGAAAGTTGGAGCACAAATTGATTTGAGATGGAACTGGTATACTCTTTGCAAGGAACTGGACAGAAGAAGACCTTCTTTAACTATTACACCAGTCTCATGGGAGAAACCTCTAAGTAGCTGGATTAAAATTAATACAGATGTTAGTAGTAGTTCAAGAAATCAGACAGCAGGTATCGGAGGCATCGTAAGGGATAGAAATGGAGACTTAATTATGGCTTTTTCTAAAAAGCTCCATTTCTGCAGTAACAATCAAGCAGAGATGCAAGCTGATTTATTTGCGTTTAACTGGTGCAATCATCAGGGATATTGTAACATCATTTTGGAGTTAGACTCGCTACTGGTGGTAAATATGCTAACTCACAAGAATGGAATTCCTTGGGAATTATCTCAATGGGTAGAGGAGATTAAGGATAGTTTGCAAATTCAGCAATGCAAAAATCCAACATTACTATAGAGAAGCAAACTCTGTAGCAGATGTTCTTACTAGAGCTGTGAGTAACATGCAAAATGGAAATGTTGTTTTTTTCTATAACTGGAAAGACCTTCCATGGGATGCTAGAGGTTGCTCAAGGGTGGATCAAATCCAGATGCCTAATTTTAGGATCAGAAGACAAAGGAAAGGGAATTTCTTGTAAGGTTATATCTACGCTCACACGTAACTGGGAGCTGTTCTACCAATTTTTTTGGAAATTTTACTTAACCTAATTGTCTTTGCACTAGGATCTCTCTCTTTGTTGTTGGAAATGTTACAGTAAATGATATGGAGATAACATGTAAACAGTTAGGGATGCCTCACTTGCTGATGTAGATGGATAGGTAAGGTTTTATGTCCCCCTTCTTCATGTGTTCTCATTTTGAATGCTAATATACAGGTTTGGAGTTATGCCTAAACCCCCACCGTGAAGGTGAGATTTAAATAAATAAATTAAAAAGTAATGACACCTGGAATTGCAGAAGAAAAATTACTAGGAAGAACCTCCATTAATGCAAATGCAACATGGAGAAAATGGTGACAATTCATAATATTAATTAGTCATTGAAATTCCCCACTTCAACAGACAGATTTCACTTCACCGTCCACTCTAAGCCAGACTCAACATCATTTGCTTCAACCAAGAATTCGCAGATCAATTATGATTTGTGACTCAGTTACGAGGCATATCAAAAGCCATCATTACGTCAACTGATGCCCAAATAGGAAGGAATGCGAATCTGATAAGGAAAAGTTGTACAAATATTATATGGACCAGCAACTAGTAACATCAAGAAGCACTTAATCAGTCACAAGTTTCAAGTTCATTTAGCATACTAGTTAGTTCTCCTAAATTCGTTTAGGCTAACTAGCAGTAGCATCATGTCTTTAGTCCATTATGCGTTCTCTTTGATGCATTTAGCAGGAAGAAGCTAAAACAGAAGTACAGTAGAAAAATAGTATAGACCCTCATCACCATCATAATCATGACAAGAAAAGTAACAGTCATCTTATTCTTCTTGTTTCTGATCGTAGACACAAATCATGCATCAATATAGTCCATATATCTACTTGTATAACTCAAAGCTCTTCAAGTATCAAATTAAATTTATAACTTCAGTGCTTTATGCCCTCATCTTTTGTACTACAATCTGTTCACGAGGATCTTGGAATTGGCGAAGAACAAAAGATATCAGTGAGGAAAAGGGGTAGACCCATGGAAGGATGAAACAGAGGACGAAGAAGAAGCCAGAAAGGTTTTTTTTAACCCGGAATGTAAAAAAATTAGGGCATGTTCGATTTATGGGACGGGTACTAAACCCATATGTGCTGTCTGACCCAAAATGCCACGTGGCCCAATAAAAATATGCCACCTCATTAAATAGAAGGCCCACAGGTTCTGGCATTAGTCGCGGGGGTAATTTTGTTAATAGAATTAACGTCGTATGCTTTTTTGGACGAATAGGTGGATGGAGGGCAACTGTAAACCATTTAGTAAACGATAGGGGTAGTTTTGACCCTTTTCCGTTCTCAAAATAAAGAATGGTAGTCCTCTCACTTTGTAACCTCACTGGTGAAATTACAACTTTTATCGGAAACTTGTACTCCCTGAGAAGTTTAAAGCTCAGTTTCAGAGCTTGACAGCATTCCAGCTGAAATAGGAAGATTATCAGAATCTATGTTGCGCGGACTCTCCAAAATGATGCCGCACCCGTGTCGGATCCTCCAAAAATACACGGGTTTGGAGGATCCGACATGCACCCGGTAACATTTTCGGAGAGTCCGAGCAACATAGATCAGAACTGAAGCAACTTTCACTGAATTCCAATTTCTTTCAAGGTCAGTTACCAAATGAGGAAGTTGGTCAGAATTGCAGCAGCTTAAGTTCTGTTATAACCATTTATGGAAACTAATTTGATGTCGATTTCAGGTCAACTCTAACTGGAATACAAATTGGAATACTTTCCAGCTGCCTCTGCTTTTGCAGAAGAGAACCTGGACAATCCTGGCGTGGTGATGGACTACTTGTGTTTGATATAATTGTTGGTTACATTTTATTTTTCTAGTTTATTTGAAAATTTTGAGTTTCTTGTTTAATGATACTTATGAAATATTTTTAGGACAAATTTGACAGTGATGACATGAATGATCAAAGAAATGATGTTTTTGAAACATATGAGAAAGTTATGGAACAATTGGAAGGCATTGCAGCACATGAACGTGAAATCTAATTAGCCATTGTACGAGGCTCTAAAAGATATGCTAGAGGGGGTAGACAAGAGTGATTGTAAATGGTTGGTCAAGGAGCATTTTTTAAATGAAAAATTTAAGGTATGGTTCGTAACTATTTACGAATTGCTATTTAGTTTAAGTGGCAGGTCATAATTTCAAATTATGTGTTGAATATAGGAAGCGAGTACAAGAAACTCAGTCAATAGGTCTAAGTCGAGTATGCCTCACCTTACGCGTAGTGAGCCTATTAGAGAGATTTTTTATGAATTGGTAAGTAAATCTTACAATCCTACGAGGAGGCCTCCCATTATTTTGGAAGATTTGTTTGACTTATCTATTTGAATGTGAAGGGATGCAAAGATGGTAATCCACCAGACATGACGACTATTTCTTTTGAGACTCATAAGAAGGACAACAAGCTTGTCGAACCTAAAACCAACCAAAAGTATGTATTTTTTATTGATAAATTTCAGCTTACATCCTTTTATTTAATTTATTGTATTATTCTAAATATTTCTGTATTTTATAGGCTGGAATCCAAAAACTGGTAAAATCTTAGCCGCCTGACGCAGTGAAAAAGAGCTCCTCAATGTAAGAGACATGCGGTTGGATTTGGGGGTGGGATAACCGCTGAGGTGTTTAAAGGGGGTAATGGATGACAGAGAGTAAATATGAATGGCTTGCAGTGCGTGGCTTGCAGGTGCACTGTTTCATCGATGCCGTCTTCAAGTGAACCAAATTACCAGGTTAGTAAGCTTGCTACCAGTCCTTTAATTTACAATTACCACATGCAGCTAACCTTTATGTCTAACCAAACATAAAAAGAATATTATTTTGAAAGCATTGGTGATGCAATGCATTAACCTGTGAAGGCCCCAATAACCAGGAAACTAATCCTGAGCATCTCTGCATTGTTGAATATCGTTAGCTTTTCAAGTTTTATCTAAACAGTACTACTGTTACATATGCAGCAAGAAACACTTGTTTTTGTTCTCTGAGCAAATAGAAACACTTCTTTTTATGACATCATTTGCTCCCAGTGCTCGGTTATTCTTCTGTTGGTTGGTATATATTCGTAATAGATTTTGTGATATTTTTACTCTTGGATTTAGTGATATTGTGGTATAAGAAGCGCTGGCAGTAAATAGTGTCGTGAGATCTTCATTTCTTTGTTTACATCTTACAGTTCATATTGTTATAAGATTGTAGCGACCTAGCAATCTTAAATTTTCTGAACAAATGGAGCTAATACGTAGGAGTTTTCTTACTAAATTAACACGAACTTCTTAGAATTTGAAATCTGATGAATCTTCCTTGAGAATGGCGCAGAGCAAGTTGAAGCTGTTGAAGAACACGTTGAAGTACGGGAGCAACTTTCTCTTGCTGGGGGTTGTTTAAAGATGTAGCCTTTGTACATGCTACAATTCTTCTCTCTTTTATTTTTTTTAGAAGTTGGAAATGATTAATTAATGTCGTACAAGATGGTCGGTAATGTAATGCTTTAGTTTTTTTTGTAATTGGCATTGATGTTATGTGAATGTTGAGATGTGTGTATTATGTATATGTGTGAAAGCATATGGAGTAATGATTAATGTTGGTAATCGATCACCAGAAAAATTAGTATAAATCTTTATCTAATCATATTTATAAAATTTTGAGAAATTTGGCTGTTCAAAGTATTGTTATTGAAAATAAAATACCACAACGAAATGAATTTTGGTCCTAAAAGCACTTGTAACATCTAATTTGTTGTCGTTATTGAAGTTTTCGGAAAATTGGTCGCTAGAAGGAGGTACAAAGACCAGATTGGCGTTATTTAAGTTTTTAACGGCACAAAGACAATTAGGAAAAGTTTAGTCGCTACAAGGAGGTACAAAGACCGAATTGGCGTTATTGAAGTTTTCAACGGCATAAAGACAATTAGGAAAAGTTTGGTTGCGACAAGGAGGTACAAAGACCGGATTGACATTATTGAAGTTTTTAACGGCACAAACACAATTAAGAAAAGTTTGGTCGTTACAAGGAGGTACAAAGATCGGATTGGCGTTATTAAAGTTTTTACCGGCACAAAAGGCAATTAGGAAAGTTTGGTCGCTAAAAGGAGGTATAACGATTGATTTATTGCCGCTGTTGAAGGTTTTTCAGTTACCTGATTGAAATCCAATCGTGTACTTTTAACGAATGGATCTTTAGGGAGCGGAAGGATCAAATTGTTTTGGGTCATAAATGACTAATAATGATAATACGACTGGATGTATTTTTCTTAGTGATGTATAAAATTGCTCCCTTGAATATGTTTTTACAGCTCGTCAAACTGATATAATATTCTTTCATCCATCCAAAACAAACATCACAAGGAATTGGAGTGTGAATGAATATTTAAAAACCGACCAAACCAATCGAACCGTATCGGATCGAACCGATTTTTAGGTTTCTTTTAATAAAATCATAGGTTTTTATATAAATTTATAACCGTACCGATAATTAGGTTATGTTTTTTATTTTATGAAAATAAACCAAATAAATACCGAACCTTACCGAATAAATTTACAATGTGAAAAATATATTTATATGTTAAGTTTAAAAATAATAAAGCATTAAATTTTTTCTTGGACCTTGGAATTATGAAATAGTTACAAGTCAACAGGTAATTAAACTCAAAATCCTAATTCACAAACCTATTATGCTACTTCTATTGAAACTAAATTATTTCCACCATATTATGACACAAGGTATTGCGATTAGGAGTAGCAACCTACAATTTTAATATATTTCCTTTCGTATGAACAAGATATATTTTAAAATGTTTAATCTTCTATAGACTTTATTTTTGAATCTCAACTTGGTTAACATCTTTCCACTCGTGTGATTTATATTTTCTTTGTATTTGCTTAGTTTCGTTTATGTTGGTGTAGAATACTCTAGCCATGTTTCATATTTTCTTAATTCATTACCTTTTAAACTGTAAAAATATCTAGAGTGTTTTGCTAAATCATATAAATTACGTATATTATTCCAATCTATTTATACTAATGACTTATACATGATATTTAAAAAAAAATTACCGAAAATTTACCGAACCGTACCGATACCGAAGAGAAACCGACATGATTGTGGCGGTTTTGAAAAGTCTAATTTTGGTTATACATAACAGAATAACCGAAAAATTAATACGGTACAAAATTTATAAAATAACCGACCGAACCAAACCATTGACACCCCTAATAAGGAATGTGACTTTGCTTATTTCTTTTTTCTTGATTTCTTCGTTTCTTTATTAGAGTTTGTTACTTTTCATGGTGATTGCTTGTCTTATTTTCATATTTCAGCTCTTTTTATGTGCTAATCATCATACGATATAGCTTGACATCCAATGTAACACCTTTGTTTTTAAAACCAATTCTTCTTATCAAGCTAAATTGTAGCAATAACAAGTGTATCTCAAAGAAAATAATTGTTGCAACCTTAACAAATATAAGAAATTGTTAGTGTAATTGTATTTTATTATTAAAATAAATTTTTATAACTTTCACTATTCTATGATGTAGAAAATGGCCATAACTCCTATAACTTTCACTACTCCATGAAGTAGAAAGTGACCATAACTCTTTTGTAACTCTTCTCCCATGTTCTACCACTAATTATCCCATGTTCTCCATGATATCATAATTTATTACCCCACCTTCTTCCAATTTAATTCAAGGAAGAATTCTTACACCTATAAATAGGAGTCTTTTTTCCATATTTGTGGTATGAAAAAATAATTGTAGAGTGTTTCTATAAAGTGAGGTTAAAGTTGTGGAAAAAAAAAGAAGAGGTTTTTTTTTTTTTTTTTTTACTTTTGTTGAAGGAAGGTGTTCATCTTGGTGGAGCTTTGGACTCAACAATTTGTCCAGAATTTGTTCCAGTCATACGACGTGATCAGAATGTTGTATCTTGGGGGAGACAGGTCAAGAGGATTACTGCTGGACCAGTGAAAAACTTTACTGCAGTGAATCTCCTTAAAGAGAGCGAGATATCCGCGCCCCAGCGTAGAAGATATTTTATTTATTTTATTTTATTTTCAACTGTAATTGTATTTTCACCAATAATTTTAACGAGATTCAAATGGCTACAGTTAAAAAATATGCGGATATCAAGGTGGGAGATCTCAATAAGTCATTCCGTTTCAACGGTACTCATTTCAAGAGATGGAAGGGTAAAGTACTTTTTTATTTGAGTCTTCTCAATGTTTCTTACGTTTTAACTGAGAAGAATTCTAGAAAAGTAGACAATTCCTCCATGAATGATGATGAGCTAATTGCCCTTCAAGAAAAAATTGAAAAATATAACGATGACTCATACAAGTGTCGGTATTATCTTTTTAATTGTCTATCTGATAATTTTTATGATTATTATGACAGAACTTACTCTACTGCCAAGAAAATTTGGAAAGCATTGCAGAGTAAGTATGATACCGAGGAGACGGGTGCGAAAAAATATGCTGCTAGCAGCTTTTTTTATTTTCAAATAGTGGACAACAAATCTGTAGTATACCAAGCTCAAGACTTCATAATGATCATTGGAGAGCTCAAATCCGAGTATATTAAAATTGGAGACAACCTTATTGTTTGTGGCATAATAGATAAACTACCACCTTCATGGAGGGAATTTCAAAAAACTATGCTGCACAAAAAAAGAAACTTCACTTGAGACGTTGATAATGCGGATTCGCATGGAAGAAGAGGCAAGAGGCCAAGATGCACTTATACAATCAGAAGAGAGCACTCTACAACCTGTCACTACAAAGGTAAATTTAATTACTTCAAATAATATTATTCCTGAAACTCACAAAAATACTTCTTTGAAGCCGAAGAAGAAAACTTTTAAGAAAAATTATGGTAGACCTCTCAAGAAGAATAATGGTGCAAACAAACAAGCACAGAATCAACAAGTTCAAATTGCGAAACCATGCTTTATCTGTGGCAAGAGTGGGTATATTGCTCGATTTTGCAAATTTCGGAAATGTGGTCCTACACCACAGGCAAACGTTACCAAAGAGCCACTTGTGACAGTGATAACAGACATTAACATGGTAGAAAATATTAATGGATGGTGGGCTGATTCTGGAGCAAACTGTCATGTTTGCTATGATAGAGATTGATTTAAAGTATATACTCCATTTGAGGAGCCCAAAACCATCATGCTTGGTGATTCTCACACAACCCAGGTGCTTGGAAAGGGAGAGGTCGAGTTGAAGTTTACTTCAGGAAGAGTATTAACGTTGAAAGACGTACTTTATACTCCTTCAATGAGAAAAAATTTGATGTCTAATTTTCTTCTTAACAAGGCAAGCTTCAAATAAATTATTGAAAGTGATCAATATGTAATAGTAAAAAAGGGTATTTTGTGGGTAAGGGGCATGCATGTGATAGGATGTTAAAGTTGAATGTTGAGATGAATAAAACTACTTCAAGTTCTGTTTATATGCTATCTTCTAATAATTTTTGTCATGCTCGTTTGTGACATATTAATAATCGTTAAGTGAGAATTATGAGTAGTTTAGGATTAATCCCAATGATTAAAAAGAACTTTAAAAAATATGAGGCTTGTAGTAAAGCCAAATAACTAAAAGGCCTAGCTCATTTTCAAGTTGAAAGAAAATCTGAATTGTTAGAATTAGTTCACACTAATATTTGTAAACTTGGAGGAATTTTAACCCGTGGAGGAAATAGATATTTTATTACTTTTATTGATGATTTCTCTAAATTCACATATGTTTATTTGATGAAAAATAAAAATGATGCATTTGAAAATGTTAAAAATTATCTCCATGAGGTTGAAAATTAATAGAGGCCGTGAATATGAGTCTAATGAATTTAATTCTTTTGTGAGATCATTGGGAGTAATTCATGAAACTACTCCACCTTATTCTCTAGCATCAAATGGTGTGGCCGAAAGAAAAAATAGAACTTTGGTAGAGTTAACTAATGCCATGCTTATTGAGTTAAATGCACTTTAAATTTGTGGGGTGAAGCTATTTTGACCGCATGTTATGTGTTGAATAGGGTGCCTCATAAGAAAACAAAGTTGACACCATTTGAGTTGTGAAAAAATTACAAGCCAAATTTGGGTTATCTAAAAGTTTGGGGTTGTTTAGCCTATGTTAGGCTAACGGATCCTAAAATTTTAAAATTGGGTAAAAAGTTGTCACTTGTACTTTTCTTGGTTATGCTTCTAATATTACAGCCTATAATTTTTTAAATCTGGAAGAGAATATAATTATAGAATCAGGTGGTGCTATTTTTCATGAAAATAAATTTTCATTTGAGTCTAGAAATAGTGGAGGTCAAAGAGATAAAGATAATTTTTTGTCTATGTCTAGTTCTTCTACTTCTATTTTGCAAAATGAACAAAATGATGCTTTTGAGTTAAGAAGAAGTAAAAGCGCTAGAATAGAAAAAGATTTTGATCCCGATTTTTATGTTTTTAATATTAAAAATGACCCTGTTACTTTAAAAGAAGCTTTATTATCGCATGATGCTATTTTCTGGAAAGAGGCTGTAAATGATTAAATGGAGTCACTAATTTCTAATAAAACTTCGAAGTTGGTTGATTTACCACCAGGTTGTAAAACAATTGGATGCAAATGAGTCCTAAGAAAAAAAGTTAAAACCAATGGATCAGATGATAAATATAAAGCTAGGTTAGTTGCTAAAGGTTTTAAGCAACTAGAAGGTCTAAAAATTTTTTGATACTTTTTCTCCGGTAACTAGAATTACATCCATTAGACTTTTAATTACTATTGCTGTAATTTTTGATTTGCATGTTCATCAAATGGATGTAAAAACTACTTTTTTAAATGTGGACCTAAATGAAGAGATTTATATGATCAACCTGAGGGTTTTATAGAAGCTGGCCAAGAAAATAAAGTGTGTAAACTTATTAAATCCCTATATGGCTTGAAACATGCACCTAAGCAATGGCATGAAAAGTTTGATTCCTGCATGATAGAAAATGGTTTTAAATCGAATAAATGTGATTAGTGCATCTATCATAACTCTTGGAATAATTCACATGTAATTGTTTGCCTCTATGTTGATGATTTGTTAATATTTGGCTCTGACATGAATGTTATTGGAGAAACTAAAATCATGCTTAATTAGCCATTTTGACATGAAAGATTTAGGAGAGGCAAATTTCATTCTTGGAATGAAGATTACTAGAACATGTGATGGAATTTTCCTTGACCAGTCACATTATGTTGAGAAAATTTTGAAAAAATATAATTTTATTGATTGCAAGCATGTTGTAACCCCTTTTGATTCAAGTGTTCACTTATTTCCTGTACAAAGCGATAATGATGTGATAAATCAAAAGGAATATGCTAGCTTAATTGAAAGTTTGAGATATGTGACTGATTGTACTCGGTCTGATATTGCATATGCAGTAGGAGTACTCAGAAGGTTTACAAGCAAGCCAAGTAAAGAACATTGGCATGCCGTAACAAGAGTTATAAGGTATTTACTTGGTACAAAAGCCTATGGCTTATTTTATAAAATATATCATGCTGTATTCAAAGGCTTTTCTGATGCAGATTGGAACACTTTATCTGGTGATTCCTGTTCTACTACAGGTTATATTTTTACTTTGGGAAGTGGTGCTATTTGTTGGAAATCGAAAAAGCAAACAATAATTGTTAACTCTACCATGGAGGCTGAGCTAATTGCTTTAGCTTCAACTAGTGAAGAAGCGAATTGGTTGAGAGATTTATTATTTCAAATTCCTTATTTTGAAAATTCAATTCTTCCTATTTTAATTCATTGTGATAGCACCGCTGTAATTAGTAGAGTACAAAATCATTATTACAACGGTAAATCCAGACCTATAAGGAGAAAACATAGTACTATGAGATTATATTTGACAAGCGGTACCATTAATGTTGATTATGTTAGATCTTGTGATAATCTTGCAGATCCACTGACTAAGGCCTTAGCAAGAGAAAGGGTTTGGAGCACATCGAGGGGGATGTGATTGGAGCCCATAAGCTCATAAGTCATATTTGAGGAAACCCAACCTGGGGACTAGTGATCCTATAACCAGGTTCAATGGGAAGAACGAATCATATGATGGCTTGGTTTAAAATGCACTATTTTTATTAATATTCCATCCCAATGGTGTGAGTGCATTTATACTGTAATGGTTTTCGAGGTTGAGTTTTATTAACTCTTAATGAAAAATCTATAGCTCGTATGAGTGAGGTGTTAGAGTTACAGGAGCACCCTTGACAGATTTCACATATATGAGTGTGGAAGTAGGCCGCTTCCTATGAGAATTGGGCTTGCTCTCAAAAACACTCCTGAAAATCGGGATAGCACAAGGCCGTAATGTGCTGACTAATAAAGCTCATGTCAACACCTTGATTATTAAGCAGTGATATTTAATTTTCCTAAAGCAGTCATAGTTCAAGTCTGAGACCGCTACTGACTCTGGAGTAAAGATCGATGTTTTGCTAAGTTGGGGTTCAATGCAAAGCACGCCTTCATTATGCATGATAGTCTCCCTTCAACTGATAAACTCTCTTATATATTTTAATATTAAAATGAGTGGGGGAATGTTAGTGTAATTGTATTTTATTATTAAAATAAATTCCTATAACTTCCACCACTCCATGATGTAGAAAATGACCGTAACTCCTGTGAGCACGTGATTTTTGCCCTATATGAGGATTATTCCCAAAAATTCAAAATAAAATAGTTTTGCATTGTGTGTGATTTTTTGTAGATTTTTGCATTATTTTTATTTTATTATTTGTATTTGTCTGTGCGTTTTTGTTTGCTTAAATTAACAAAAATATAAAAATATGTCGCATTCTGGAAATTTAGGATTTAATTCTACAACTAGGAGTAATCAAGTTTGTTTTACAAAAATAAAAATCACATCTTTCGCATTTTTTAGCATTTAATGTCAAAATTGTGCAATTTTTATTTTTTATTGGTGTTTATTGTGTATAATAATTATTATTAGGAGTTTAATCAGTGTTTTTGAGTTAACTTATTTTATAACTTAATTTAGAATTTTAGTGTTATTAATTAAAAGAAAAGAGAAAAAAATAAGAAGAACAAATTCGGATTGGGCCAATTTTCGGAATTAAAATTAGGCCCAAAACTAATTCTACCCAACCCAAATATCCCAAACCCTACCCTTAACATATCAGCCGTCATTTTATTTTTTTGGTTACATTTAGTCTTCCATTTTGAAAGAATAGAAGACTAAGTCTTCTTCTCCAAACAACCAAAACACTAGAAAACCCTAACCTAGCAAAACCCTAGCCGCAAACTACCCTTCACCATCGCGAACCACCTCGCCAACCACCAACCACCAGCCACGGCGTTGCCTCCCCCTTCCCTGTCGTTTTCACCATAGTCCAGCAGCCATAAACGACGACCAACATCGTCACCTTCGTCCAAACGACCATGGCTGCCATGTCCGACGACCGCCCAACTCGTCCTTTCTTCTTCACGTCCGGCGTCGTCTTGTC